>VZRF01010395.1:715302-936029 GCA_013396875.1 Vireo altiloquus | reverse complement strand
TTTTTTTTTTCTTTTCTTGCAGCTGGTCTCCAATGTTCTCATCTTCTCCTGTACAAACATTGTAGGCGTGTGTACCCACTACCCAGCAGAGGTGTCCCAAAGACAGGCTTTCCAGGAGACCAGGGAATGCATACAGGCCAGGCTGCATTCTCAAAGGGAAAACCAGCAGCAGGTAAGAGCAACAGTTGGAAATAAAAAAGGAAAATGCTGAAAAGAATTAGCATACAAATTGTTCCTGTAGGATGGGATTTGCAGGCTTCTTGCTTCATGAGTAATCCAAGCAAGAATTGGTTGATGATAGAGGACAGGATTTTTAAAGGTTTGAAAGAAAGCTCAGGGGTGTAGTTCTTGTCCAATACTCTGATGAGCTTTTCCAGACACAGCAACATAGCCTGTGGCACGTGTTCTGTGGATCAAAATGATGCACTACACAAAGAGTCTGCATAGTTTATTTGCACCCATCATTGATGCCAAGTGTTGAATGCAGATGCAACACTCAGGCTTTAGTCTGACCCTCTTTGTAAGGTGCAAGCAAAGTGTGATTGTCAGCCAAGGCACTGACAAAAGATAGCTGTAAGGCAGGTAAAAATTCACAACATAATAGTCCTTGATAGCTCCAAAGAAGGTCCTCTTCCCTCCTTTCCCAAAGCTTCCTACCTGCTTACACACCTTTCCGTACCTTATTGGCCTCAAATGAATGGTATTTGTTTAAAAAATAAGGTTCAATATCAGCTTCATTGGCTTTTTGCTATAAAAAGCCCTCTTGCTGCCAACATACAGCTTAGTTGTCAATGGTACTGAATGTATCTGCCCCCTTAATTCATTTGTGGGGTCTCTTGCAATGAATCTCTTGTGTCCTCAGAATTAGACATAGACAGTCTTTTGGGGCAGCTTAATTATTCCTTTGCTAACACACATCTCTGCCCTGCAGTGCTTCTCATAGCAGTCTGTTCAGTCTGGCTTAACATGATCCATGAAACAGGACTTCTGCTCATCCCTTGGGAGATATCTCAGAGCTTGGTTGTGGGTTTGGGGAGAGGTCAGGGGAATGAATCAGGTGGAGAGTTTCTACATCTCTGTGGCAACTCAGATTCATTTTCCTTCATGTCTCAGCCCTTCTGCATTGATGGATTTGTGTTTTGGCAGTGTTTTGTGAGGTACCTCTAGCTGACACAGCTGCTGTTCAATCCTTGCTGTGAAACAACAAGTACACGTGCTTATTTGGTACTTTACGTATGAACCCAAATTGACACTCAAGACTCATTTATCCTTTGCAATGAATACAATCTCAGAAAGATTAAATGAGCAGCCACTCCTCCTTCCACACATTGAAGTGGAGGAAAGGATTGAGCCAAGAGAATATGCCATTTTACTAACTGATTATGGCTCTGTCCTCCCTGCTGAGAGACTGCCTTAGCAACATGGCTCAAATGCTTGTGCTGTGCTGGATTTGGGCTCTTCATTCTCAGAAGCAGCTCCCAAGAAGAGTCCTGACAAATCTTGATGCTTTTTTCTTCTCCACCTCTCCAGAAAGTACTATACCATATGTAAGGAAGCCAGGACATCAGAAAAACATGGGTCAAAACCAGTCACTGCCAAGTGCTCTTCAGTCCTTACAGCAGTAACTGCAGGTCCTGGCAGCTGGAGACTCCTAATGAGATTATTTGCTGCCACAGCCTGCACTGACATTGATCTCCAGGTTCACTTCAGATGCCTCTCTATGCATAATGCATTGAGATAATCATGAGGTGACAGCAGACACAAATAAGGGCAGCTCAGCCCTCATCTGGGAGAGCCAGTCTCCAAACAGGGGTAGAGGGAAACACAACTGCACAGCCCAATGCTGTTATTTATAGTTGCTTGTCTTTTTCTGGAGATCGATGGTGCTCCTGTGTGCTGTTCTCTGTTAAAGGCAGGCAGATTTTCTCCAGCAAATGACCTTGTATTTTCCTTTATTAAGCATCTACCAGAACCCAAAATTAACCAGAAAGTAAATTAAAAATCCAGAATATCCAATGCAGAAAAGAGATGACTTATATTTTCATTACTTGAGATAACCTAGGGCAGAGGCATAATAGGAATCACTGTTGTTCGCCCAGAATAAAATATTCTTGGATGAAAAATCAGGTGTTCTCCACACTCCATAGGGAGCAAATAGCATTTGAGTAAGAGATGGGTTGTTGGGACTGCACTGTCTTAATTCTAGCATTGCATGTCTTTTGCCTCTGTAAATTTGTTCTCTCCTTTTTTTCGTCTCAGCATCACTTTGGGTAAAAAGTAACTGTTACTAAACCTCAGGAGAAATGGATAATCTTAAAATACTAAATATTTGTAGTGATTTGAGGTCATCTTGGGAGAGTACTACATAAATAGTTAAAATTCCTCTGCATAGTCATCGGGCATATATCCACGTGTACGAGTGTAAACAGAGCAGGTCTGTGTTGGACTCCTTGACTTTTGTGCCTGTTTTAGAGACTAGTGCTCCTTGGGATGCATTTGTTTAATGTATAATTCAGTGGAACTATACTTGCATGTTATTTTGGAGTGAGAATTATATATGGATTTGCTCTTGCTTTTTTGTCAGGTCAGAATCCTCCCTTGTTATACTTGTAAAACAGCAGTCCTAGTCACCTCACTGGTGCATAATAAGTGATTTTACAGCAAGGGCTGCAGCACTTTCTAGTTATTGTGCCAAAATGAAAATTGTACTCTAGTAGAGACCCTAATTTCTCTGCTCCATTTGAAATAAAACACAGGGATTTGGTTGTTTTGAAGGCCTTTTAATGTGGCTTATGCCTTACAAATGCACTTGTTATAGATGTCTCCTGTTAGCTGCAAAGGTTATTTTCAGCAACTGTGATGGCTCCAAGCAAACAGAACAAAGATAATGTTCAGCTCTGTAACACAGCTCAACTTCCTAATTAGTAGCTGCGTGAAGGGATGTTGTGCCACATGCATTTGTTTCACCTGATGAGCCTATCTTATTCCCTGATTATTAGTTCAGAGCAGCGCTAGTGCAGCTCCTGGAGATCTCAAGTGTCTTGAAAATACTGGTGATTTAAACTGGCAGTGCCTATGGAAGAGTAGGGGTGGAGGCTCTCAAGTAAAAGCTGCTCAGAAATGTACGTGACAATCTCCTGGAGAGCTCGTAACAGACACTCAGGCTCCCGAATGTGTCTCTGTTTTGGAAGCAAGCAAACCCTCCACGCTTGCGCGCCCACAGGGAATGTTCCAAACCTGTGGGTGCCCCTGAACCTCCCGTAAATCTCCAAGTTATTTCGAGGATGTGTAAAATCACACATGAAATAGCAGCTTTCACACATTTGAGGACGCCTATTAGAATATGCAAATGACAACAGTGTATACACCATTGACTCTGGAAAGCATACAAATGTGTTGTGCTTTGTCACTCAAGGAGTGCACCAATAGCTGACAGAAGCCTAAGGACACGTGCATGATTCATGAGCTGCTTTTTTTAAAAGAAAGTGGATATATAACTGTTAGCACCTGCAGTATGCTAGTGAAGGTGACAGTACTTTAAGAAACAAGTATCTTTTTATGACTGATGCAGTTTTAAGCAGACAGAAATTCCTCTAGCACATCTTCTGTGTTATTACTATCTCTTCAAAGACTGAATGCAGAATCAGCCTCTTTAAGGTGCACATTGAAGGGATGAAAAATAAATACTGGGCAGTGCCACAGACTATAAAATGTCTCAGTGCATGCTGAACACATTTTCATCAATCAACAAATTCATCTTCCTCTGGTTCCCTCAGCATTGCTCTCTCTT
Source organism: Vireo altiloquus (assembly GCA_013396875.1). Taxonomy (NCBI): domain Eukaryota; kingdom Metazoa; phylum Chordata; class Aves; order Passeriformes; family Vireonidae; genus Vireo; species Vireo altiloquus. The sequence goes on along the minus strand of VZRF01010395.1, from coordinate 932,239 downwards.
TTTAGAGGAAGAAATAAACGGTGAACTTTCAGTTAAAACTAGGAATTAGACCACCAGAAATGTGCTTATACCTGCAGTATGGGCAAGTGGTTTGGTGACATGAGTACTTGGGACAGGATTGCAGACCCCTCCGAGTCAGGCCTGTGTTTGAGCCCTGGTGTTCCCTGTGTTGTTGAGAATTAATGAGCTGTTAGACACGGTTAGGGAACTTCATTTGTACCACCTTCTCTCTGTGTCATCAAGAAGGAAGGCCCTTTTCTTCCTCCTGCTCACTGCAGGGAAAGGAAAATAAAGACAAGAGTGGCACAAGCTTTTGTGATTCTTCAGCTAGTCCAGAGCACTGCCTGCAGGCTGGACTGAACCAGAGCAGAGCTGATCCCTAAGGAGTTGCTCCCCACCTTCATGAGCCATAGCAAAACCTTTTGAACTTCACAGGGTGTGACCGGGAATAGAATGAAGCTTGGGGCAGAATTCTCAGGTGTGATTCCTGATATATACAAATGCATCCCTGGGGCACAAATTACCTGCAGATTTAAATTCTATAGTTTCTAAGCGAAATTGGCAACAAATTTAGAATAATAACAAGCACTTGTTTTTATGTGAGCTTTTAGGAGAATCACCAGAAAGTCATCATTTTATCAATTTTTGCTAAGTCTATAAGGAACAGCTTGCAAAATAATGTTACAAAAGTCACATGAAAGATATGATCAGTAAGTAAAAGTGCCAAGTGAGGGGCAAGGAGAGCCACAAACTGTTGATGATATGTGGTTATTGAAAATACTCTTGTGGGTGAGTGGGTGTGTTCAGAGCTCTTAATGCAATTGGACACTAATAGCACTTTAAAGTGTAGCAGTATAATACTTTTCATGCTGGGTTTATTGGGGCGTTTCTACAACATTTTAGCTGCTAAGAGCAGGTTTGTGCCTGCTGGGGGAATGTGCTTACATAATTAGATAAGCAAGGAACGAATTTTAAATAGTGCCCAAGGGTGTTGGGGTATCATTCCTCTGGTGTTAGGTGAAGGAAGACTTCATGGTGGTGTGCAGAGACTGTGGGAGGTCAGACAATATCATTTATCAGAGTCCTTCCAAGAATGGTGCACAGACACTTTGAGTTGCATGGTTCCTTCATTTACAAGAATCAGAAACCATGAATTGTATGCCCAGTGCATCTGGAATGAAAAAATAATCGTTTTTCTTCTAAAGTCATTGAATTCTTATTGTGACTTTGGGAACAGAATTGCATATGACTGGTTAGGGGATCAGCTACTGGAGCCCATTTTGCTGGGTTGTACTCATCTCTCACCAAACTGATGAGTCATTTCTCCCCAGTACGGAACAAAGTGTGTTTGTTAACTGGGCAGCAGGTGTTTTAATTGGTTCATCTGTCTGACTCCACAGGAGCGTCTCCTGCTCTCTGTACTTCCTCGACATGTTGCCATGGAGATGAAAGCTGACATTAACGCCAAACAGGAAGACATGATGTTTCATAAGATCTACATCCAGAAGCATGACAATGTCAGGTAAGAACAGCAGCCTGTCTCCCAGCCATGGGGCAAGAGGGACTCTCCCAGTGCTTGGCCCTGAACACCCAGGGACGAAGATGTCAGTGACACATAATCTAAAATAAGTGTAAAGACTCTAAAGTGTCACTGGCTAAGTTTTGAAAGTTTGTTTATAGGATGAGGATGCTCATTCTCCAATATCTTGCTTCGAGAAGTGACTTGAACCAATCTCTTTCCCTACATTTTCCTTCTTTTCCCCCTTTTTTCTTTCCTAGGGTAAGCGTTGATGGTTTTGAGAAGGTGTTATATTGGAGTTCAGTTATTTTTGTATGGTTACAAGCACCTCTCTGATAAGACATGATGGAATGCTAGTTAAAAATTAGGAGCATTTCCCTCAGGGTGAATTGCAGAGCCTGGCTGAAGTTAAGATTTTCCGGAGCGGTTTCTGGCAATTTGGATTTACAAGGAGGGTGTCTGTTAGGGACAGCCTTGACACCTGATCAGTCACCCAGCAATGTGCTGCTCCTTGGTCTACTTGGAAGAGGAGAAGAGTTTGATATCCAGTCATGCAAAATCAAGTTCAGCCTGTGTTGCTGGGGTAGTCCAGCCCCTGAAGCTTCTGAACATCTCCTGGTTCCCACTGTCCAGTTTCCCAGGGAAGAGGCAATAAAGCAGTACTTCGAGTGGCTTGATACCTTTATAGGCTGCAGTTGCAAAGTTTACTTCAATCTTGATGCAATTCACCTCTGCTGTTGTGCCTGATCTCTTTGCAGATCGCTTATGTCTCAGCTAAGCCAGGCCCTGGGACTGTGTAACAACTCTGTCAGTTTACAAATACTTCTTTGGAGACACAAGGGCTGGAGACAGAGAGCTTCCCTTTTGCACCTCCCCTTACAACAGGAGTTTTTCCTGTGAACTCCTTGCATACCCTTTCTCTCTCGTGTAGCTTGAGTATGTTGGTGAATTCTGATACTTTATGCTCAACAAATAAAAGTGAGTTTCTTACATCTAACACACTGCACCCTCCAACAGTTGACATGGAAACATCCACATGAAATTCTAATGCATTTGAAGACATTATCTTAGGATTGAGGATAGCTGGGAGAGGTGATGTACAAGCAGAAAATTGGGAGATTGCTCAGTGTTGAATGTAGAGTCTTTATATAAAACTCACCGAAATCAGGGCAAGTCTGTGTGCTGGCTTGGACGGAATTCAGACTTTCAGTATTTTGGTTATGACTCAGTAAAGAGATAAAGATCCACTGGTAATAATGAAGACAAAAACAGTATCAGAAATCAAAGACAATAATGGTTTGGTGATAAAAAATAAAGGATATATGCATGGTGATAAAGGGGAGGGGAAGAGGTCATCCACAGTGCCCTCAGCAGACTTTGTGCTACAGTAAACTAAATTTTGTGTCCTTGCATTAATTTTTTCCTTAACCACACTGAGATTTTTCAAGCAAGTGTGTAAATTTCTTGTGATAAATTCTGATTATGAATTACTTTTTTCCATTACTCAAAGGTCAACTTGACATTCAAACTAAGTGCAATTCATTAAATATGGCATGAGACGATGGTATTTTAGTCTTTCACATCAATTTCCATATGTCATTATTTGCAAGTTTGAAAGTTGTTCCATAGTCTAATCTTAGTAAAGTTCATTGTCTCTTTAGGATGATGCTGATTTGATATTTTGATTTATATGACTACATATACAAAAACTAAATAAACAACAATGAACTAAGTTTGCAAATGAAAAAATTTTAAAGGGGGAAGGGGAATCTGATGGAATAATAGTGATTGGAAAAAATAGCCCAAAGATAATGGCTGGTATGAAGACATAGAGATCTCAAAAAGTGCATTCAAAAATGGCACATGGCTAAGGATCTAGAAAGAAAAAGGATTTAGCTATGATTTTCAGCTATGGCTGTGAAGAAACATGAAAGGTGAAACACACATACATAAATGGTTATGTGCACCAGTCAGTTCCTGATGGGTAGCTAACAGGATGCTTGCAAACATTTAATTTTCACATCTTGCATATTTATTGAATAATATAAGCATTTATGTAATAGTTCCACTTCTGCAGCTTAAAAGTAATTTTAACTTTGTTCCTCATGGTAATGAGTGTTTAGGAATCAGGCCCTTGCAGGTGCCGACTATCTCCAGTGCAAAGGGACTCCAAGGTCTCAAAAAATCTTGCAAGAGGAAACAACTTAAATGATATCTTCCTCAAAGTGTGAGCTTTACTGTGTGTGCCTGTGAGGTCCTAAATCAAAGCCCACTGAAATCATGGAAAAGGCTGGAAAAGTGAGATAAGAAATAGGAATAAAATAGTGTATGTGCTGAGAGCAAATAGAAAATAACTCAGGAACATCTCATCTTCATGTACTTTAGGGAAATGAATAACTAAGTACGAGTATTGAAGAAAGGAAACATGATTTGGAACAAATGACTCATTTCACACCAGGAGTTCAGCACGGAGCCTTTGCTCCTGCCTGGGTGCACTGAAACCACCTCTTGTGGGAATGACTGTGGATGATTTTGAAACATTTACATGCACACAGAAACACCATGGAGGGGGGAGGTAGCATCTCAGTGATGCTGATTAATGAACTGGCTTAATAAAAGCGAGCGTGCTCTTTACTTCGCACAGGGAAATGCTCAAGGGGAGCCTTTTGAGATGAGAACGCTCCAAGCAATTCTGTTTTGTGTTCGTCACTATTCAAAAATGTCATAAGATCTAAGTTTTTATGAGCTAAAGGTTATTGTGTCAAGGCAATTGAGAAGTATGTGAAGTCAGTGCAAGGGTGCTGTGCCCAGCCATTGAATCTGGCTTCCTGTTGATGATTTATCAGCAGGAGCATTTCCTCTGCAGTTCAGAGGAGTGGGAAGGTCTGTGTGTTTGCACAGAGGTGTGGGTTTTCTTTCTCTATCAGCTGTATTCAGCGATTTTTCCCCCTATTCTCCCAGACTGTGTATAAAGGTAGATTTTAAATGAAAATAAAATGGATGGGAATTTTTGTTAGCTATTGATTTAAAAGTTTGATTGTCATCTTAATGCCTGGAACCTGACATCTTGATTTTTGCTGGAGCTTCAGAATGAGGTTGCTCTCCAAACTCACCATCAACATGGAAATAATGAGGCTCTGGAGGTTTCCATCCATATGGGTTTAACTTGGGTCCTTTGAACTCAGGAGGCACAGGAGCACAGCCTCGTGCACTTAGCCTGGTTTGACATTTTATGTGAGAGAAGTGCCTTACTAAGATCTCTTCCAGACAAGATTAAATATTTTAATTTTCAGGGATGATTTGGTCTGGGCTTTTGGGACCACCTCTAATTTTAATTAAAAACCAAACCCAAACCACTCTACCAGCACAAAATGTTATTTTAAAATTATGTGAAGTTAATGCATGTAGGCTTTCTTTTTCAGATTAAAAATGAAGTGTCCTTTACTTTCCAGTTTGCTGTTATATGCTTAGTTTTGGATTCTGGGTTATAAGGTTTGGGGTGCGGGGAGGTTTAGAAAAAGAGATTACACACTTCCTTTTCATTTTATTTTTGTTTAAGAAAAAAGAAGTCCATTTAAAGCATTGTAGAAGCTCTTCCTCAAGTACCAGTAGTAAGTCTGTAAAACACAGCCATGATCCTTTAACAAGGAGCAGTTCTGCTGTGATATCGCTTACGGTGTTACACTTCTCTTAGAGGGTGGGCTCTCTCTCCATAAGGGAAAGATGATTTTTTAATGCAAAATACTGTGGTCTTTTTGACTGGAATGGGTAAAAGACAATCTTTTTTGAGAAAATCTTTTTATCTGGACTTCCTGCAAATGAGTTCATAATCTCCTGATTATTGTTATGGAAAGTAAAGTTCAGAGACTAATTTATCCACAATGAAAATATAATTTCCTGTAATTTTTGGCAGCATAATTTGTTTCAGGATTATGTTCTTCTGAAAATTTTAGTATGGTGACAAAACAAAGACAAAAATGTTTGGGGTTAATACTCTCTTTTTTTGATGCACATGAACAGAACCTTTAAACAGAGAATGAAACAGTTTCCTGTCCTGATTTATTGAATGAGAATTAACGTTGACAAATCCAGAAACTCAGAGCATGATCTGACCTTTCCCACATATGTGTGTGTGTTAAATATAAGGTCTATTGTCAAAAGCAATCAGGAAAGGAGTTCCCAAGACTATGCAAGTAATTTTGGGTAAACAACAAGGTGAATTATGTAACTAAATTTGTTCATGTTATCATGAATGAGATTATGTCTGATAGACAAGCCTTAAATTATGCATAGATAATATTGTTTATCTATCATGCTTCCCAGACAGAATTTTAAGTGTTTTACATTACTACTGCTATTTATAGTGTCTCACTGCAGTGATAATGGCTTTAATGTTATCTAGGTTTGGCCAAATATAGTAATCTCTGTGCTATAAAAGGAGGCTTGAAGTCCTCTATGAAGGCATAAAAGTTGGCTTTGTCATTGAAATTCTTTTGATGAACTGTTTCAAGAAGCTTATTTTAGGGCTGGCATCCAAGTGCAGTAAAAGTGACAGTTTCCTCTCTTCTCCCCTTCACATAATTCTTATGAATCATGTACTCAACAACATTAACCTGTTTTCAGAGTTTCTTAAACTTCGTGACAACTTGAACTAAACCATTTGCAGAAATGAAACAAGACCATTTGCTTTCAGCTTTTAAATGAAAAACATTTGTAACTCGTCTTCTGATTTAATGACATTCTGACACCAAAAAGTTCTCCCCTTAAAAATAACCAAATAGTTGCACTTTGGCTGAGTGTCAGGGTATTCAGACCAGCTGTGTCAACTTAACCTCTTCACCTTTTAGGTGTTGTGATGCCTAATTAGTTGCTTATGAAGTTTTTTAAATTCCCAGGTTGCAAGGTTCTATGGAATTGTGAACTACAACACTTTAGGAAAAATTCAACTAACCAAACATCTTTTTCTTCCCTCCTCCCACTGTCATCACACACAGGATATCTGGTCTTAATATTTCCTGGTGGAAAAGGACTTATCCTCCTTAATAAATAGAATTATATTATGACAGGTATAAATTTCTGACAGTTCTTCCAAGAATATTTTCAAGGATTACACAATCCCTCATCTCAGCCAAAGTTTGTGTAGTTTTAATTTCTCTGGAAGGCCTCATTGCCAGGAAAGGGCAGGAGCAGTAATTTTTTTAATATTTACTCTATAATCCATCTTCCTCCTTGTCTTCTTTCTTTTTTGTGGGGAGGCAGAATGAAAAGTGATGGTTTATGTGTAAAAACAAGGAAGAGCAGCATTAAGCAGGAGAAAGCCCAAGAGCCAGTTTTATCCATGCCTTGCATCCTTGCTGCTGCTCTCCCTCCCAGTCCATGAGCTTCCATTTCCTCCAAAGTGTGTTGATAGGTTGGTTGGTTGGTTGTTTCTCAGAATCAAGGCTTGGCAAGACCTCTCCCTCCTTTTCTTTTTTCAAGGCATATGCCCACGAGCAGTAGAAAGTTATTTTTGCCCATAAGTGGGGGGTAACTGTGGGTTTCATATGAGTTCAGAGCATTTAATTGCTGTAACTTCTAGCTGAGGTTGTAGGATGAGTGAGTAGGAGGGAAATGAGCCTGCCCACATCTTTCCCCAAATGACAGCAGTGAATTTTACCTAAGCAGGATCTCTCTCTGTCAAGAGCCAGCTCCTGAGAGTTTCACCTATGCCTGCCAGGGGTGAATCTTCGCTTTTTAATGTTGCAGATTTTTTTTTTCTTTCAAGTTAGCAATTAGTTTTAGGAAGTGCAGAAGTAAATTTCACCCATAGATGAAGGTGAATTACTCTGCCGTTATCCCAACTAATCACTAGGCTCTTCCTAGTTGATTTGTTGTTTTCAAGAGGAAAAGTCACTTGTCTTTTGGAGATTGTCATTCACGCTAAAATTCATGTTTAAAGAAATTTGCTTACTTTTCAGCCTTGTTACACCTGGAGTTGACCTCAAAACTGTGCAATAATGCTGGATGTTAGTATTACAGGGGATGTTTCAACCCAGGACCACTCCTGCTCGATAATAAATGTATTGCTGGCTCAGCCATGAAAGATTTTAAGCCAAAAAATACAGCAGGTTTATATATTTTAGCAAATCTACCTCTTTGTGCATGTGCACAGCAACCTTTAAGAGCAAATACATGTTAGTATGTTTAAGTATTCATTTGATCTGTGATCTTCCTCTTTGAACTGGGAATATATTGTGATCTTGGTCCCTGCTGGGAGCTCCTGGTGTCTTCAGGGGCGTGGGCGAGCCTTGTACCCTCTGAAGAACGAACCAGATAAATAACTGGCTGCAAGGCACCCCGCTGGATGCACTGCTCAAACACGTGTGTTGTAATAAAGATAACATCCCAAAAGTGCAGCGTGCCAGGTGACTGCAGATCTGCAGCCACCAGCACGCCATCAGCAATTAGGAAGGGCCTGTGATGTATAATTCTCACCCTGCTATTCTGAGTTTACACTGGGGCCTGTGAAGTTCACAGGGTGATGGATTGAAGAGTGTTAGATGTTTTAATGATGAAATACTGTGAATAGTCATTTGGAAACAATAATGAAGGTGCCTGCAGAAGTTTACAGCACAGAATTTTAACTCATCAAGGTTATTTGGATTCTCTTTTTTCTTCACTAGTACTAAGAATAAATTAAATTTTTTAAAATGTAAGTATGACTGCTGATCGGCCTGATAAAAACAACTGTATCAAATTTATAGTATAAAAAGGGCAGCAAATTATGTTTATTCAACTAATTCACTCCCAGTCCTCTGTATTCTGAAGCAACATTGACAAGAAAAATTGAGTATTCTCTGAACAAAACTTTTCTTTTGTGAAGACTTGCTTTTACAGAGTTGCTTTTCTCCTGTAAAGACTTTGAAATTTCAGTTGATGAACTGCTTTGTCATGTAGTTAACATGCAAAGTGGTTTTAAGAACACTGAGTTTATATAACACTTGAAGAGGTTCTTATTAAAATCATCCTACCTTTTTGCTTCCTCCCTAGATGATAATGACTGAAAAGCAAAAATTAGTTAAACTTTTTATTCCGTGTAATGCAGTGAACTTTGAAAAACTATTTGAAGCTCTCTTACAGAAGCTCTAAAACAGAGGCACAGTTTTGGATGGGGATGGATTAACTTCTCTTGTCTTATACTATATTTATATCCCTCAACAATTGCTGCTAATTCGTGCATCTGTTCCTACTGGTGTATATATAATTTTGACACTGGATAAATAATGAAGAAGAGACAAAAGCTGAAACCAATTAGTGGAGAAGAGCTCTCGAGTGGTCTGGCATCCTGTGACTCAAGTTAGTACATTGCTAACTTGAGTCTATGTCCTCCAGTAAATGAAAGTCATAGTGTCGTTTCTTAACTTTCTCTTTTTTAACTTTGCTTTATACTAAGTGATGAAAAAGTTGGGGAGAGGTCGGTACTGACCAATTGTGCAGTCTGCATAATTCCATATGTGGAGTTTTTATAAGAAACCAAACAAAGAAGAGGTCACTTCAGAAACAGAATGAACAGAAATGAGAAGCACCAAAGGAGGACTGCACAAAAGAGAAAAGGAGGCAAAAGATCAAAAGATTAAATGAGTTTCATCACACACATCCCATTGGCATGGCATTGCCCTTGTGGAATGGTAGAAGTGCTCTTTTTAGAAAACTGAGATTTTCCTGTGCCCATTTGTGTTTCTGTTACAAAGCCCGGGAAGGATGAACACAATTTTAAGTGGTGGGAACAAGGATTTGTAAATCTGTGTAGATTCTGGGGACTCAAAAGTTTTCAGACAGCTTTTGGAGATTGGGAAGTGTCTGTGTGATACTGTTTTAAAAGCAACCAAAATGTAGGAACATAGGAGTTATCTTCTTTGATACCATGACCAGCAGAGTTGTCTTTGTGGTTGCCGTATGTGGTTTTGGCAAATATCTGAGGCTCTCAAAGGCACTGAGAAAATCTAAGGATATTCTTGATCAGTAACCATGTCCCTATTTTGAATCAACCTCCCAAACCGATGCCTTAAATATATATAGGAGGATCACCAACATTCAAAATCTACTTCCTCATGTCCAGTTCTACAGAGCTGACCCCCCAGATGAAAAATGGTGTGGTGACTACTTATAAAACTTGGATCTGTGTGACTATCAGCAAAATATTCTCTCCTAGCCTCCTGTTGCAGAGAACTCCCCAGTGAGTGGCATGCAGAAGGCTGGGTGACCAGGGCTTTGCTCAGTTGTGAGATCAGCTGTAAATGCCTTTTTGTCTCCATCAGTAGCTGTGCAGAGCAGCTGGGAGCACAACTTGCCCTCTCACACAAAAAGGAAGGAGCATGTAGGAAGCAGTGGGGAATTTTCCCAGCAGAGTTACAGGAGTGACAGTTTGATCCATCATGTCAGCTCATTGTTTTGGGGGTTTTTGATGGTGGTGGTTTGGGTAGGTTTTTTAGTTTAAGCAGGATTCTTTGCAGAGTGTGATCATACACTGGCTCCATTCCTGCTCGCTGCAAGGAATGTTGCTAATAGAAGGTTACTAGGACAACCCTCCTTCTTCTCACAACTACTTAATTTCTGTTATCTCCGAGGCCTGGCAGACCCATATATCTGTGCTGAATGAGGGAGCAATTCAGAGAAGTGCTTTGTAACACCCTGGACCATGAAGGAATGGAGAGAACCTGGGTCACAGAGCTGATGGGATATTAGTAGGGAGGTAGGCAAAAAAATGGGAAAGACAAAAAAATTTGGAAAGAAAGGAGCAAATTTACCAATTGCTAGCATGTCTGGAGGGAAAGAGAATGGAAAATGGAAACCAGATGCAAGAAGGTGTAGACAGTGGACAGTGATGGGCCACAGCAGTGCCGATGGAGAGCCTCCATTCTCAGGAACATGCACACCAATGCACTGATGGTTTGTGCTTTGGCTGTTTCCAAAGAATGAGCTAATAAGAATCAATTTGTAGAACAAAACAAACAAAACTTTGGCTTCTGCTCAGGGGAACTTGAGCAACTGCAGTTACAGATCAGGCTTCAACAAATGCCAAGAGCTGATCCATAAAAGTATAATTATTCTGTTTCATTTGGAACCTTTTGTTCTGGATTGCATTCAAAACTACTGCAAGCCCCTTTGTGAGATTCATTTCCTTTCCAGGCAAGACAAAAAGAGGCCTTTTCATTTAATAGTTCTACTTTGTTTCAATTAAAAATGAGAAAAACTCACATCCTTGCCTTTCTTCCCTAAGATTCTCCCATTCTGCAGACTAGTGGCCAGCAGGTCACAGTTTAGGATGACACGTCTCATGCAGAGAAAAAATTGCGTTACAGAGTGTAAATTATAAGTGATATTCTGTTTTTAATATCCAGTACTCTTTGTAATTTTCAGCTGAAAACTGAAAATTGGAAGTGATTAAAATTTCTTGTAAAGCCCAGGAACACTGAAATTGCAGGTGTGTTTTACCTGCTCAGCTGCTTTTCCTTGGAAGTATGCAATGGGAGAAGGAGTAAATTGAAAATAGTATCTTGTCTGAAAACTTAAAACCTGAGATGGACAGTGAATTCTTTAATTTGACTTGGTAGTGAGGCTGGTCAGAGTTCAAAAATGCCTGGCTCCCATTGCACAAATGGCCTGACGACTACGTCTGGAAGGCTCTGAGGCATTGTGCTGAAGGAGCAGGCAGGGCTTTGCACCAACACACACATCCTGTGCTGAGGACTCCTCACGGGCTCTGGCTGTGTCTGAGGGGGGAGTGAGTGGAGCACTTGGGCTGGGCTGCCGAGCCAAAGGGGCATCTTTCTGTTCCTCCCTAAAATGGAAACGCAGAGTATTAATTAACTCAGCTGACATTCCGTGTGGCAGAAAGTACAACGCAGAGGTAGTGAAGGCCTGAAGAGACACAAGTGGTGAGGCACACCATGCTCATCGACCCCAGTGCCAGGCTAGGTTATCTGGATTCAGTTTTCCCACGTGCTAGAGGGTGTTTGAGGCCACATCTCTTAGGAGAGGCCCTAAATGAAGAAGGCATCCTCATTCTCTTTTGTTAACTCTGATTCATTTTTTCACATAAAAGAATCAAACCCTGGAGCAGCGGCTCGAATCCCACTGTCCCATGTCACAGTGTGCCCACAATCAGCAGGGCAGGGCAGAGCACTTGCTGTCTCTGCCTCTAATGATTCTGAGTATTTTATATGTGATGAGCAGCTGCAGCATGAGGTCCTGAGGGCACCCCTGTTCCCAAACCAAAATAGCCAGTTGTCCAGTTCAGGCTGGATTCAGGCAGAGGAAAAATTAGAAAAAAAATATATTTTCTCACATCTTGGGTGAAAGGTCTTAGGAGATGGTTTCCTCGCTTTCAATTTCATTCCATTTACTTATAAATAGCAAGCATTTGCAAAATACTATGGAATCAAGGATACAAATTTCTGTACCTTAAAGATGTGCCAGTCTTTTTTGTCAGGCCAGTGGTATTTTAGCTGGCAGGAATTTTGGCTCCCACGTAAGATTTGGCTACAGTCATGTAGATGGCAGCACGAATGTGGGAGGGGTTCTCTTAATACTGGACACATACTGTTTCTTATTGTCCTGCTGACTTAGTCTGAGCCCTGTCTTTATTTTTTAATTCAAACAAACAAATAACAACCAAAAAATAAATTAAACAACAGTCAAGTATTCCTGTAAAATGCTATCACAAGGTTCAAACTGAAGTGAAAAATTACTTGTCAGGTTTTCTAGCCTCGGTGATCTTAGATTAACCACAGCATGTCCTAAGTAACCAGAAGGTGCAGAGGCCAAGGGGATCCTGGGATTATTTGCTTTTGCCTTTGACTGCTGTTATCTTCTTTTCTGGTTCTGTTTACAAGGATTCTGGTGACTGGATGTTGTCAGCAGGATTTTTTTTTCAGTTGCATAAGGATTGAGAAAACAGTGTCTGTCTGACTCTTCCACAGTGAGTGGCTTTCAAGTTAAGCCATGTCTGCAGTTATTGTGCTCTAGCTGTGACACTATAAATAAAGTTATTAACAGCAATATGTAAATGGGTTTCTATTTTTGTTCCCTGTATTGTTTGCAAAATCTAGGGCAGTTATTCAGTAAGAATCATCTGCTATTTAGCACTGTGCCTACCAGCATTTGATGTTGTGTGGGCTGCTTTGCTTTCCCCCCACTTTTCTTTCTCTTTCTTTTTCTTTCTTTCTTTCTTTCTTTCTTTCTTTCTTTCTTTCTTTCTCTTTCTTTCTTTCTTTCTTTCTTTCTAGTGGCTATTAGAATCCAGTACTTTTTGTACTTTTGTTTATTGTGGTATATAAGAAATAAAGTAGCTGTGCTAAGCATTTTCAGGCTTCCGGAAAGTGCCTTGGTGCGTAAGAATAGGGAATCATCTCCTGGTATCTGAGCTACAGGAGCATTAAACCCAGCCATACAAACACCAAATACCACAGCTGCCATTTGCCTTAGTGAGCATCTTGCAGATTCCAGATTGTTCAAAGATCTTTACAGTTTGTGTTCTGTTTGCATGCTCAGTTTCCTCCTGCTGCCCTCTCCACTGCTCCAGATCTGCCTGAGAGCCGCAGGCCCTGCTCACGCTGGAAACCTGTACCGTGTCAATTCACACAGCTACAGCACAGATCCCCAGGGAGAACATCAACGTGTTGTTTTACAAACACTTTACTTCAGCCATGGCTACTCCCGTCTGGGAGAGCAAATTATTCTAATCCAAGGCATCTGTTAGAAACCTGAATGTATCTGTGCTAGGGACAGGATCTGTGTGGCTGTTAACATGGATACTCTAAAAGACATTTCACTTGAGGCAGTTTGTTCAAACTTCTTCCTTCTCTGCAGCTCTGAATTCAGCTCTGGATTCCCCAGATCCCAACAGGGAAAAAGTCCCAACCTCTTTGTCCTGTGACTCGTTTGCCACAATTTTATTGCCAGCTGTGCTAGCCTCCAGATGGGCATGTGTCCTCCCTGGCACTTAAATTCCATTTCATGCAGCTTTGTGAAAACCAAAATTGCTGCTACTGCAGTGGCATAGAAAGAAAACAGAAAATAACTAGGCTGGTTTTGCATGGATGTAGAAAGATCTGAAACAGCAACTTTCCTCTTATTTTTATGCTATGAGACACATTACCATATTATATGTTTTAAGTGGTCTCCAGGGTGGCTTTCTATGCTATAGAAAAGATCTGGTCAGACTCTATTGATTTTATTGATATTAGTTCACTGGTAAACTAATAGCTGTTTGCAGGAACAACATTTGGAGATAATGTTTTGAGTATATTGAGAGTAGCAAGCAAATGGCTTCGTGAAATATCTTAATGCATTAACAGAGAAATTAAATTTTCCACTGAAAAATGCAAGAGAAAAGCCATTCCTTTATATGCAGATCTATTATTCTGGTGGTGGCAATTACAGTAATTCTCTTGAAATCAAGTTAAAATTATATGTCTGCTTCATTATGAGAAGAAACCACTGATTGCAAAAATCAGGGAAGATTTAGGGGAAAGTTAGAGAGACTTATATATGCAGTGAGCAGACCTGCCATCACCATGGTTCCTGCTCCAGCATGTCAGGAGTAGGGTTTGCGTGGATGTTTCCTGGACTTAGGATGCCAGGATTCACATTCCTGCTTTGCCAGGGTTTTCCCACATAACCTTGAGCATCTTTATGTATTTTATCTATATACCACACTTCTGTCTCTAGAAAATAATGTGGTGTTGCTTTTCTAGAACCAATGACATTTTAACAGTTGCTTAATGTCACTGCTTACTATCCATGAAATCATGGAAATACTCCAATTATTTGGAATATGATATATTGTAGGGGCTGAAGAGGTGCATGGAATTTCATGTTCCCCGTTTGAGGGCTGTCTTTGCATAGAAATCCTTACGTAGTGAGCTGACCTGAACTGCCTTCTGGGGAGGAGTGGTTTTACTGCTGATACTGATTGTATAGAATTTCATTATATTTACCTTGTTTCTCCATGAAAGCTGGAGTTTTCTGTGTGACCAAAGGGAACCAAAAATAGATATCAGTCCAAGTGCCACTGGTCAATTCAGATGGTTACTTCTTAAAAAGGAAAATACACCCCTAAATGCTAAATTATAGTCCTTGTAAAGTTGGGAGACTTTCCAAGTGAGTTGAGGGTGTCTATTCATTACTGCTTCTTATCAGGTAAGGAAAATTAATGCCGTGTACAACAACCAGATAACGAGTTCAATTTCCTGCAGGACTTTTTCCTTTTCATTTGATTCTGACATTGCAACCAATCTCCCTTGTCATTGAAAACATGGGGTGGTTTATTATTAAATTTATTATCAGGTTTGTTTATTAATCAAATAACATTGATCCCTCAGTTAATGAGCTGTACCATTTTCCTTGGACAGCCATTTCAACTTTCAAAATAACTGACAAAGAATTATGTCTTCATTTTACAGTTCCTCTCCACCGATATTCACTGATGTTTCTCAGAAAAGTGACCATTTTAAAGTGTGCACAGTTAAGTGTGTCTAAGTACTTTGGGTCCATTTCTCTTTAAAGCTTCATCAGTGTAATTTTAAAAACACAACTGCTCAACTGCATTTAAAAATACAGAAGTGAGGGGGCAGGAAGACTCATGTTTGTGTTCTTCAGCATTCAGTTTTCCCACCAAACTTTGTATTATTGATCTAATAAGGTACCAATGGCAATTGTGTACACTGACCCTCACCTCACTTGTCCATTCTCAGCTGATGCGTTGGGAGTCTGGGCATTTCGCTACCCCCCCACTTCAGGAAGGACTCAAATGCTCCTTCATGTCTTAAATTATGACATTTATATTCTAGTGTAATGTTTTCATTATGTAGTGACTTTACAGAGGGAGAACCTTGACTTGCTGAAATGACAAAGTAAATAAATCCCAAAAGGACAGGACAGTGGGAAAGCCAGTGGAAAGGACGAAGAAATAAGGGTAGATTGAAATGACGGCTGCATGGAGAATTACTGCAGCTTTTTGGGTAGGGAGTACAAAAACATCGCTATTTGCCTGAATATCCATGATACCAGAGAAGAACAGACTGAAAGCAGTTTTCACAGCTATGAAGAGCTCATTCTTTTTTCATCAAATACAAAGACCTGAGCAATATATAACAGAAAGCATCACGAACCTGATTAGAGGCAATTTCATCTCTTTGCTATGTGCCTGAGCTAGGATATAGATGTGAAACTGTTAACTGTGACAAAATGTGTTACTCTTGCCTTCTCTGACAACCAAGTAATTGCTGGCATACACCCTCTTTGCAATAGGTTGTCTTTTGCTGTAATGCTTAAATTTTTAGTTGTTTCTTTTTCCTACTGTGCTGCTTCTATAGCTTCAGTCAATTTTGCACGGCATTGTCTCAAAGAGAAGGCAGGAAGGAATAGTGCCTTCCTGCCCTGAATAGAGCTACAACTGTATTGGTCCCTTTTTTCAGAACTCTCTTAGCTCTGTTTTCTTACTTATTGGTTTATAGCAGGATTTTGATATCAGAGATTGCTCTAATCCCAGAAAACAGACTGCAGGAATGCTCACAGGAAGAAGTACACCTGAAGTTTGAAAACCAGAATACAGCTTTTCCTTTTTCTTTTACATGCAGTTCTGGATTTCTGTCTTGTGGAACAAAAATTAATCTGAAATTTATTTTGGTGTAGGCTGGATTCAGCTCCAATTTGGACAGACCTGCCAGGTCTTCTGTACTGCTCAGGCAGACCTGAGTGGGTTTGGGTTTGCTCAGAGCCACAGCTACAAGGTTGGGGTTGGCACTATGCATGGTTCCTTCCTGCAAAAGGCCCTATCCTTCAGCTTTGCCCTCTTCAACTTCCTTGGAGATGGAATGGATTTGGCATCTCCTGCATTTACTTTATTTTTTCCCCTGACCAGAACAACCGAAAAAAAATTGGCATTCGCAACAGCCCCTTCTTAGATACATTAAAAAGGTCTAAATTTCCTCCTTCTTAATAACACAAAGACTTATTTAGGATGGTCGGATTTCTTTTTCAGATTTGACTGACAGCAGCATCTAATTTGGTTGGCAATGATTGAGGAATAAAATTGCTTTCACTCATCTCAAAGTCATCTATGATTTGTCACATCTATAGTTTGTCTCATAGCCACTGCATATCTATTTTTATTTGGTTTTATCTTCCTCAAGTAGTTTTTCCTTCCCAAAAGCCTATTTATTACTCCTTTTTCCATTGAAAAATCAATCTGGTTAAATATAGTCTGCTGAAATAGGAAAATCTTGTAACTCAAAATGTTTAGAAGGAGAGGATAGCAAGTTTTTCATGTTTAAAGGGAAAAAAAAGAGTACTGGTGTTGCCTAGCTATAGCTAAGTTCCAGTAACTGGGGATGCTACTCATGCTTGTAAACTGCAGACCCAGGGAGGTCATGGAAAAACTTTTCTTTGAATGACTGGTGCATTTTTCCCCTTCTGATTAGTGATTTCAGGATTTCATTTCTTTTCATTTCCTGTGCTGGCAGTGAGGGACAGACCACTGAGGTGAGGAGCACTGACCGTGGTGGACAGCATGGTGCCATTTTTCTCAGCAGCTCCTGAGCAGCAGCAGGGCCAGACCCTTTCCATGGGGCATTCCCAGCACTGCTAATGCAGACAGAGCTGCAGCCACAAATGTGGAGTGTTTGTGCTGGAGATGTGCATCTCTCAGCAGTTCTGACCTCCAGTAACACTCACCTGAGAGCAAACACAGGAAAATCAAGCCAAAGCAGGGCTCTGCAGTTTGTGTCTTTGCAATAAGCCTGGCTGTCATCATGCAGCAGCTGTGGATGGCAGTCTGCACATTGCCACCAATGCCTCCCAGAGCCATCTGGTCTCCTGCTCCTTTGTTGGTTTGTAGTGTCACCAGATTCACTTATTATGGCCTTGCAGAGTGAACTTTTCAAATATGGCATGTGGGTTTGGTTTACATTTTTGGCAGCTTTGGAAGAGAGATGGGAGGGAGCCTTTCTGCCTTTTTTTGTAAAGAAAAAGGTGAAAAGGCTCACAGTTTTCCACAGTTTTGGTTTTGTAGGGTTTTTGTGTATATCTCCAGCTATTTTGTGTTGTTGTCTCTCTCTCTTGCCAGTACTCATTTGCTTATCACAACATTTGTGTACATATGTGCCTTCTCAGCCTCTTGAGCAGGTGGGAGCCAGCATGACTGATCTCAAGATGGAACACTGTCGTGGTGCAGGATGTAGTCCTGCTTCCCAAGGGGGAGCTGTCCCACTTGGTGTGTCACAGATGTGCCAGGCCTCATTTGAAACAATAGGTGATTTCCAATACCAAATGGATCTTCTCCGAAATGACCATATAAGTTTAGGATGGAGCATGCATCTTTTTACTCTTGTGTTTGCTTTTTTCCCATGACTGTAAGAAAAGGAAAAATTTTAACCTCTGGTCTGTCTGGTGTCCTGCTGTTCTGGAGAACATTTTTTGCATCGCTAAGGCTGTGTCTTTAGCCTGTCACACAGACATCCCTAGAGAGCAAGGCTGACGTGCTGTTGAGACCCGAGATAGTCTAGCAATAGCTTGTTGGACCCATCATGGTGCTGTCACTCAGCACAATGATCTGCACGACTTCACCCTCCCTAGGTGGGCTTTGCTGCCCTCGCTCACGTTTGTGCTGCTTTTCCAGACGTGCTGCCACCCGACCCTGCTCACTGTGACACTGCTGTGAACTTGTCCTCAGCTTGTTTTGTTGCTGCTGCTATCAAATTCAGCAGGGAAAGAGAGCATGATGAGATGTTCTCAGTGTTTCTGGAAGGTGAAATCTTATTTTGTGCACAGGCTGAGTGGAAGAGAGAGCGCACAGAGCAGCTCTGTGCCAGCCCATCCCTAAGCACCTATAACTGGGAAGGAGAGATTGGAGGTATCTTGATGTCTTGTCTATTCTAGGAACTTCTAGATGAACTTAATACTATGTTTGTGCCACTGGAGCTGGAAAACAACTCTGGGCTTACAGTGCTGGAGGGGAACTGGCTTTTAAATAGACATTCAAGTGCAAAAATTGACTCATTTACCAAAATGCTGAAGAGATGCTCCCACCTTGGAGATACTCAAAAGACACCTGAACATGGTCTTGGGTAACCATCTCTAGATGGCCCTGACTGAGCAGAGGGTCAGACAAGATGACCTCCAGAGGTCCTTTCCAACTTCAATACTACTGTGGTTCTCTGAAAGCCTACTTCTGTGTTAAGAGCTTAACCCAGCCTTTCAAGTGAGAGTTTTGTCAGCTTCATCCTGGTCCATCCTTCTTCTTTCTTCTTCCTTGTTCACAGTATGACTTAATGACACACAACAGCAATTGCAGTGGATGGTGTTGTAGCACCCTGAGGCACTGTCCTCACCCATTAGCCTAGAGAGCTCACTGACAAGGGCAGACTGTCTCTAGCCAACGGCATCCTTGTTGCACCTTTGCTCATGAATGCTTGTTTCTAATGAACAATGATTATTTTATTATGACATATTAACTCTTTCTTCTCTTGTAGGTAGTGCTCATTGTGGTAAAATACCGTGGCTTTGGTTCACATCCAGTCAGATGCACTTTGCAGTTATTATAAGCCATTAAAGCTCACCGAGTCTGGGGTTTTGTTCTGTTTCCCATGCAGTGCCTGTGGTGTTTGGTTTCCAGCAACACATGGTGTTTATATTCATGACTGGCATTACCGTTGTGATGGTGATAGGGTTTGTGTTTCTTGCCTTGCTTGATTTATGTTGTGGCTGGCGTGCATGGCGCGCACATGGCTTGAAATAGAACACGACTGGTTTTTGTGTTTTTACATTAGAAGCACCGATGATTTAATTTAGCATTTTGAATAATCCTCCATTTGCAGGGAAACCTGTGTCATGTCCCTCCTTTGATAACTGTATTAGCTTCAGATGCTTAAGTCCGCACTTCAAAATTATTCTCTGTAGATGTGTGTGGGTTTTAAACATCTCACGTGGTTTCCTGTTTCCCACCTTGTCCTTAGCTCTTCTTATTCCTTATGTTCTTCTTTGCTTTCTGCCAAATCTCTCCCCTTCCTGCACACTTGCAAAAAAAGTTTTCCTTCACCATCTTTTGCCATCCCAAAGACTCTGTGATGCTTCTGCCTCAGGGTACATCAGTAGTGCAGGGATCACCTGATTACAGGATGTAGTTTAAAGGACCTGCAGTGGTAGGACTCCAGGTGCTATGGGATGGACCTGAGCTGGTCTCTGGGATGTTGCAGTCAGGTTTCTGCTGGTTCCAGAGCTGCTTGTCCAGGTATATCTTAACTGTTGTGTGAATGCATTACAGACCAAAAAATGGGAAAGCTGAACTCAGCAGGTTGGGAATGTTCTCCTCTTGTCTCTGCCTCCTAGCTGTGCCTCCCTCCATTTCAGCTCAGTCTGCCTTTCCAGCTCTCTGAAGCACTGTGCAGAAAGCAGACATCCCACTCACAGAGGCACTGCAGTGCACTGTGTCCTGGTGGTTTGGGGAAGAGCCAAGCTCAGGCAGAGGCTGGCATTCCCATGGCAGCAGCAGCAGCTGGAGCTGTGAGCCCAGCCTGCCTTGTGCTGCCCTTCAGAAAAGGTGGAATCAGCAGGAGCCAGCAGCCATGTGGTGTTCTAGTCCATGTATCTGCCTTTTCTGTTCCCCTGCCTGGGGCTTGGGTGAGAGCAGGCAGGTATCAGGTTGGTTCCTAAGCAGAGGGGAGGATGGCAGGATCTACCATCAGGCTCTTTTTCATAATTTTTTCCTGTCAGTATCATGAGCCACGTAGGGCAACAGGCATGAAACTGAGCTTGCCTCGTACAGCTATGAAATCTTGAGCCAGTCCTTGCTGGAAATAGGAACTGAAATAGGAGCTTAGGAAAGTATTCACCTCTACCCTAAAACACAATTTGTGGTACTTTTCAACCAAAATAAAACAGAAAGAATTTTAAAAGACATATAAAATTAATGATAACTCCTCTTTTCTTCTCTGTCTTTCCCAGAAATAAACCATTTTCTGTATTTTTTTGAGGTCATACCCTGGTTACTGCTGGACAAAACCCAATCAGATGGTAAATCTGAAGACAGTGATGGAGTGGAAAATATATCAAGAGCTCTGAAGCCATTACAACATCTTAATGACATGCTAAACTGGTTTTTCCACAAAGGAGTAGCCTCCCAGATGAAGGGACTGGGACTCGGGGCTGATAATAGTTGCTGATGCCCAGACTGCAGATTACATGGTCAATCCCTTCTAATCAGCTTCAGCTAATAGTACTGCTAAACCACTGCCTTACTTATCTCACGATATTTTATAGCTATAATAATTATTTCATTTGACCTTTTGTTGACCACTGTCATTTACCACACATTTTGGCACAAGGGAGGCCTGTTCCTGGCATTGTCCTCCCACCAGCAAGGGAATGGCATGACCTCTGAAAACTGACAAATAGTTGGCTTGAGTTACCCTTCATCACAATCACCAGCATCAGAGTCCTTTAATAAAATCTCTTCCTTTCTAAGGGTAGTTTGACATGTAAGACTGAAGTGTGGAGTGAGGAGTAGTGGGAAGCTGTGTGTTTATTCTCTAAGGCTGCTAGTCTGGGTAAGATGCACTGGCAGGGTCTGGAGGTCCTTCAGTTGTCTCACTGCATGTGTGTTGTGTGTATAAGGACATAGATACAACAGGCTTTGTTTTCAAATAACAGCTCTGACTAAACACAGGATGAGGATCATGTGCTGTTCCCTGATGGCTACTGTAAGAGCCTTTTTTCCTAGTCCCTTCTGGATTGCTGGGTTTTTTACAGGGAGCAGGCTGACTTTAAGGGTTAAGAGGGCTAAAACCAAAAGGAACAGAAATTCCTGCGTCCCTGTTCCTCCCTTGCAGGTCATTAGCAGGACTGGAACTGAGACACCTGGCTGGTGTCGCTGCTGCTGGAGTTGCAGTGCTAGCAGGAGGGGACAGATTGGGCAGAGGAGTAAAATGTGATTTAGAGGCTTTCAGAGCTCTTTGCTGAGAGCAGAGGACAGAGGCTTCAGGCTGGCTTCGGGTTCACAAGGACTGTTTACTCTGACTGTTGTGTTCTGCTCCTTCTCCAGCCGCCTGACATGAACGTGTCTCTATCCTCTGCATCTTCAGTTCCCAGATAGCTGCTCTGTCCTCTGCCATCTCACATGCAGTCCTTTCCATACCCTGATGAGTCCTTTCCGTACCCTGATGAGTCCTTTCCACACCATTCCCTGCAGCCTGTTTGTCCCAGAGTGTGTCTTCTGACAGCTCAGTGGTGTAGCTGTTTGGTGGCAGAGCAGGTCACACAGCTGCAATGCACTCAGGTGCTTGGTCAGCTGGCACAAATCTGTGTGTAGAGCAGCTCCATAGGTCTCTGCTGATTGTGGAATTGTGGAAAATATTGCCACAATTTAACTTTTAGAAATGTCTAATCCATCTAGCATGGTAGTAAAGGGGAATGGAGGGAGCAACCTCAGTCATTTATCCATGTTTATTAGGCACGAGGAGAAGGCTCAGGACATCCCTGTGTAGTATTTTCAGACGCACCCATTGAACACCTGAACATCAGAGCAGCAGCTGATCTTTATTTCTCCTGTTCTAACACAAGGCTATTGCAACATGCATACAAGTAAAGAGTGTGAGCATGTTCAAAAGTGAGTAATTTGCAATTTGCCCCGTGTTGGAAGAGGAACGTGCTTGCAACAAGACACATTTTGTTACTGCCACAAGAACTGGAGACACTTCCCATTTGTACTTTAGTATTAGCACATACTTAAGTTGCTTATGAGCAGTACAGACTTGTCTAAGCTTTCATTTGATTTCAAGTGTGTTTCTTCAGGAGGTTTACTTTTATTTGTAAACACGTGGAATCTTGATTTATTTTTGTGTGTTTTCTCAAGTGTTTCAAAATGGCAAAGTATATTTTGATTTGGACATACCTGCATTCCTGTCTTGTTTTTTTCTTGTACATTTTAGCATCAGTCTGACTAACAAAGACGTATTTAATGCAATATGTTTGGTTGGTGATTTATTGGAGCTGAAATGTAGAAGGAAAACATGAAAAGCATGCCAGAATTGAAATGTGTTTCGGGATTTTTGCAAAAAAATGCTTGTGAAAATATTTTTGTTGGTTTTGCTTTCTGACTGAAGACATTGCAGGGAATTCCAACTGAAAACATACCTCTCCAATTTGCCTCTCCAATGTTGGAGTTTCATTTTACAAAGAAGAAACAATTCCAAAGTGGTTGTTATTTAGACTTTTAATTTCTTTTCCAAGTACAGCTTGATGGCAATAATCAACTTCAAAGAACAAATCAACCACTGGATAAATGTTCCAGTATACAAGTAGAGCTTATGAATTTTCTATTTATATGAATGTGTGTCCATGTATACATTTTATCTTAGATCTATATAGATGCAGTCTGCTGCTTACTGTTTTACTGAATAGTTTTAAATTTGCCATAATGGCTGGTTTGATTGCAAGTCAGTATTTTCCATGTTGTAATTATCAATGAGACAGAATCTTTGTGCAGTGAAAAAAAAAAAACAACACAACCCACTGTTGTCCTTGCAGTACAACATTAATATTGATTCACTGAAATCAAAGGGTCATTAAGAATACTTGTGATTCAAATAATTGTGCTTTCAAAACAGTTCAGGCTCCTTTCACAGGGCTTTCCCACTCCATCCTGAGTGATGTGATATCCTTGTGTCAGGGTTGGCCTCAGGTGGCAAGTGGCAATTGTAATTTGGCAGCACATTGCTCATTTTGTGCTTGTGGCCTTACTGAGAGGAGCTCCTGGGTGCTGCAGGTGTGATAGGGGCTGCATCCTAAGGTGCCATTAGGGCTGCTCATCCCCCTGTTGCTGTAGGGCTGGGACACCCCTCCATGCCTCCCCATTCCACCTTGGAATTTACACTTACACAAATAAAGGCAACAAATTTTGTAACCCCTTTTTTTTTTTCTCCTTTCTTTTCCCAAGCATCCTCTTTGCAGACATAGAGGGTTTCACAAGTCTGGCCTCCCAGTGCACTGCTCAGGAGCTGGTCATGACGCTGAACGAGCTCTTTGCCAGATTTGATAAGCTTGCAGCTGTAAGTGTTCTATTATAATTTTGTTTCCTCTTGTTTTTATTCTCCTGTTGCAAGAATGACATACAGTGCTGGTTCACTGGATTTCTTAAATATTCACTGCCCTAAAAGGCAAGCTATTGCAAGTATGAATATAAGCTGAATACTTCTTTCTCCTTTATTATTCTTATTTTTTTTTTTAGGAGAACCACTGTTTAAGGATCAAGATCCTGGGTGATTGCTATTACTGTGTGTCTGGGTTGCCAGAAGCAAGAGCTGACCATGCACACTGCTGTGTTGAAATGGGAATGGATATGATAGAAGCCATCTCGTAAGTATTATATTCCCCACAGAGAAGCTCAGAACATATGCCAGTAGATTTTCTTTCCTGTTAGGTCTTCTTTACATCAGGAGCAAGGTAACCAAACCTTGGTTTTGAGAGAATTCTGGCCAGCAAGAAGGGAAACCAGCTGGAACAAGAAAACAAAATGCTGTAAAGGTTTGATGGCAGCAAAACAGACACTTGTGTCCATACAGCCATGTGGATATCAGAGCTCAGTCTCTTGATGAGAAAGGCAAAGGTTACAATAATTACTGGAAGTCTCATTCCCAAAGGAGGATTCCAGTGAATTACAGAACTGTGAATTCAGAGGATTATTAATAACTTGATTACATTTCAATCACTATTCATTAATATGTCTTTAAATCAGTTTTTTACTCACCTTGAAATTGCTCCGATAAGGTCTATCTTGTCTAGTTTAACAAATCCTTCTCTATGTGTCCCTATGCCAAAAGAGTCAGATTCAAGGCTTTCTCACTTTAGTTAAATTAATTACTGAAATAAAGCATGAAGTTAGTCTGGCACTGAGTGGGACAAATTCGTGGTCTTTTTCCTTTATTCGTATTTCCTCCCCCATCTTTATTTTTTCTTTTAAAAACTCTGGTGATGCTTTGCTTGTTCCTGAGATCAGGCTAGCAATGATGTTTGTCCAGACCATTCCTGTCTTTAGAGAGTAACAAATAGGAGACCCATACCGAGTTTCATTACTTGGAGTATTACAGACAGTGTTGAATATTGTTTGCATTGTACATGTACTTTCACAAGCCAATTCTTTCAGAATTCAGGGAAGAAAGATTTATTTGGTAATCTTGAGTGTATGCAAGTTTAGGCACAAAGTTCAGTCAGTTTTGGATGGCAACTGAGCTGACCTTGATATCTACACCATCCCTGCTGCACAGACTCTCCTGCTCTTTCCCTTCTCTTCTGTTTTTTTTGGGGTTTTTTTATTTGCTGAAAGCATCTTCTGAAGTATTAGTGGCATCGACAGAGAAGTAGAAGATCTCTAAGCAGTTCTCCTCTTATTCCATACAGTAAATTGATGGAGTTGCCACTTCAGCTTGATAAAATCTACAGCTACCTATTTACTGAGCTTGGTACAGTACATCCTTAACCATTTGAATTTCTGTAAGGACATCAGTACATCCCCAGATTTTTCAACCTCATTTTCATAAAACAAATAGATAAGGTGAAAAGCAGTGTTTTCACCCAGGAGGCCCCTTCAAAGCACAGTTTGCAATGGCATTCCCTTGCTTTGTATGCCATGTACACCATCAGGACTGTCTACCTTTCCTTTCCTGGTGGTTTTTAAACTCCATTGCTTTGCACCAGTCTCCTTTTGGGGTTTGTATGCAAGGTGCAAAATACAAGGAATTGCAAGTAACTAGTTTCCAGTAGTCCTTGAAAGAAAGCTATTTCTTCCACACGAAATAAAATTAAGTAGCAGGTGACAAAGAGCCTTGTCAAACACGAGGAGCAGCAATCCTTAGCCACCAGCCCTAGGAACAGAATACTGGGTTCATTGCCCAGTAACCGGCCTGATGAAAGCCAGAGATCTTCATCTGTTGCTGTGTAATCCCCCACAAGGCTGGATAACACCAGGATGTCTAGACTTCATTGATTAACTACAACCCACCTTACTTGGAATAAACACAGAGCTGAAGTGCACTCTGTTTACAAATAGCTCCTCAGCAGCCTTTAAAACTTGTTTCCCACTCGCTGTATAATGAATGCATTTAACAATCTTATCTCTTAATAAGTCTGGAAGGTGACTCTGTTCTCACTATCCCTGCTTTCCCCCTTCCTCCCCTAAGGATCAAGATAAGAGGTTTCACAATTAAGGTAACCAATTTGGAATAAACACAGAGCTGAAGTGCACTCATAACTACTGAACATTTGATTGCAGGCTTCACCAACACTGGGCCCTGCCCATAGGCTGATTTCATCTGTGTCTAATAACAGCAGGGAGTTAGAAAATAGAAAAAAATAGAAAAGATTTAAAGATAATTGTATTCACTGTACTGCTGGTATAAATGAGCTGAGGAAAAAAAAAAGTAAGTTAACAAAGGATATTTCATTTGTCTGTAAAGAATAAGCAAACTTATTTGTTTGCTGCAAAGTCTGGACAAAGTCACATTCTCATCCATGACTCCACTGAGAAAAGTTCCCTGGTCTTGTGTCAGTAACATGGCTTGGCAGGAGATACAGGAGGGGTCCTAGCACCTGGTGGAGGGAGGAACAGCAGCTGTGTTGTTCCTGTCAGGTTTATGGGTGCTACATTTTTATTGCTCCAGTTCCTGTTCCTTTCCTGAGTGTTGTGGTTGGAGCTCTTTCAGTTCATAAGCCTGTAACACCTTACCCATATCAGCTTCCTTTACCTGCTAGAGAATCTCTGTTGATTGTTAATAAAAATAATGAATGTCACTTCCGTGACCAGGTAGTGGAACATAAGATATGGATCATAAAGAGAAAGGAAGTTGAGGAAGATAGAAGCAGTTTCAACAAGAAGTCATCTTGGACACTTTTTTAAGGGACATATTGCACTGTTAGGAGTGAACTGGAGTCCAGAATTGGTCTATCTTTAATCATGCAATTGCATTAATAACTAAAGCATAAATATTAGAATTGTGTTGATATTAGGGAGTTGGGAGGACTTACCTATCCAGATGATGTTATCTAGAAAGGACTGGATGAACCTGAAAACTGAAGAGATTGAAATCTGATAGGTATGAAGTGCTTTCTTGCTGCAAGGAACTCCTCAAAGTAAGGGGCAGTGGTATGTGAGGTAGGTTAATTTGCCTATGAAACATGGACATTCTGGGAATGATGTGATTGACAATAACGAAAAGTAGAGTTGTTCTGAAGGCCTCATCAAGACTTTCCCCTACCCATACTCCTAAATGTATTTTTCATGGGAACAGCTATTGAAGTTAACTTTTGCCCTAAAAGGGCAAAACCCACAAAGTATTCCAGCAGTCTTTTTGGGAGTGAGCAGAGCATCCAAAACCTCATTACAATCAGAACTTGAGTATTTGTAGCTGTCTGTTTGGAGTGACTGCAATTGATGTGGTTCTCTGGTTTTGCTGCTGTAAGGCCTGTTAAAGCTTTCCAGCTTCAGTGAGGTATTTCACACACATATCATATTTCATCTGTGGAAGAGATGATACTTGGTGCCATACAGACAAATTAAGATCTCTGAAATAATTTCCTTCTTCTCTTTGCAACATGCTATTACTCTTAATGAGGCCGAATGCTGGCAGGTTATGTCCAGCTTTGGTATAGAAATCAGCGACCAGCACTTTAATCCTTTTACTGCCCCAGAGAAAAATTTTTTTTGAGTTCTCAACTTGATCCTCAGTTCAGTGTACATGGATTTACTCCAAGAGCTCCCTGTTCCAATTAGTGCTCTTCTTGGCCAGCCTGGCCATCTAAGAGCAGTACAGCTCGTCCAGTTTTGTTCTGTTGTCCTGTTGATGTGGATGAGCAGCACCATGTGTATGTGTGAATATTTTATGGATATTATGGATTTTTGTGTTCTGGATACCAGTTTGTGCCACTGCCTGCAACCATTAAGTTGTTAGTAATACCCCTTCTCCCCCACGTCTCTTTTCAGACTAGTCCGTGAGGTTACAGGTGTGAATGTCAACATGAGGGTTGGAATCCACAGCGGCAGAGTTCACTGCGGGGTCCTGGGCCTTAGGAAGTGGCAGTTTGATGTGTGGTCCAACGATGTCACACTGGCCAACCACATGGAAGCAGGGGGCAAAGCTGGGTAAGTTGCTTCATCAAATCTGTTGTGCTTATCCGTGAGACTCCCATACGAAATGTGCAATGGTAGCATGGCTAAATCAATTGGGGTTTATTGCTTGTCTGTTCCAGTACATGGAAACCATCCCTGGCAGGACCTGGCTTTTTAGGTGATAACTTTTCCGAGCCTACAGGACTTGCTTGTCTTTTGTCTCATTCAAGGCGCATCCACATAACAAAGGCCACCCTGAACTATCTCAATGGAGACTACGAGGTGGAGCTGGGCTTCGGAGGGGAGCGCAACGCTTACCTGAAAGAGCACAGTATTGAGACCTTCCTGATCGTACGGTGCAGCCAGAAGCGGGTGAGACCAACAAACTAATGCACCTTTGGGTGCCTTTAATAACTTGATGTCTCTGACACACCAAAGTAAAGCCCTTATAGATGAGACAGTTGAATTTCAGTGACAAAAATTCCTGTTTCTCTCTCCTATTCCTGAACTTTTATGTGCGTAGAAGGGAATAGCCACCAGCTACATAAGGTATCTGCATCAAATTCTCTCTAGTTCTCTCAAAGAAATTGTCCTCAGTTGTTTTCAAAATCACATGGAAGAATGTTTTTAATATAGATGTGTATTTCGTAGAAGTACTTAAAGGAACAGATTAAAACCGCAAAGATCTTTTCTCTGTCAGATTACAGAGGTGATTTTGTCTACTTGCTCACCAGATGAATGAACATAAAGATTAGAGCAGTTCCTATCATTGCTTTTCAGCCTCTTTTTCTGAAGACGGGAAAAACTGGCCCATTGTAATGATGTATGATCATTGTGATAGTAAGATGAGATCATACCAACTATGACGTGGGTCAGGCTGCACAAAATAAGGCTATTAGGGCGTTACTGAATTGAACTTGAATCAAGTCAAACTCAAGTGGACATAAGCTGATACAGCTTCTTTTTGTGACACAGCCAATAGCAAATTATCACTAGTTTGTATTTTTTTAAAAAATGGTAGACTGAAATGGGTCTTTTCAATCTAGTTGAGCATACCAATAATATTTCTCTTAGTAATTTCTGCACTGTAGCCACTACTTTGCTATCCACAGTATGGGCAAGCATATACAGATAGGCCTGAATTGAAAATAATTTCATATTTTTCTGAATCTAAAACCAATTAAACTTTCCCATATCTGTAAATAGGACTGCCATGAGATTAAGTGAATTAGTGTTTGTGATATGTTCCAACAGCATGGTTGGTTTGAATAACTAACACCTGTACAGAAATACTTTGCTACCGTTGCCTCATTTCCTGAGAGAAGGGAAGCCTCAAATCTCCTTAATGGATATTGCGTAAAAAATCTCCAAGAAAATCCCTTATCATCTGCTAAAGAGAGAAGCTGATGTTTTGGTCTCTATCTGCTCATAAAATAAATCTCATTAACAATTGTCAATCTTCGAAAGAGGATTAGAACTTGCAGTGCAAGATTATTGTTCCTGAGCATCACTGCCTGTCAATGGGCCAGCTGATGTTTATACCTGAATCACTTCCTCTTTGCTGGGCAGATTTAAGGATATAAGTCAAAATACCCTTGTGGTCAGACCCCATCTCCTGGAGTGGAGAACCTGTACTAACTTCTTATATCATGCAGCCACCAAGCTGTCTACATATTCTTGTGGGGAACCAAAAGTTTCTCTGGAGAGAAGAGAAAGACATAAGATCAGGATTCTGCTGCTTGCAAGTACAGACAAAAACCCTCAGGAACAGAAACTTGAGAGTGCTTGGCACCTGACTTCATTTTTGAACATGGCATGGATTTTGAGTAGGAGATTGGACAGAGAATCATAAAATATGTGGATTCCATTCCAGACATGGGTTTTGAGAACTTCCACCTTTATGCCTTGATTTGCCATAGTAAAATAAAATGGGCCATTCTTTCACTGCTTTATATGTATTTATTGCAGCTCTGTTACATAGTGCAGCCCTTAGCTGAAAGTCTCTGAGCACAACAATAATGTTGCTGCAATGTGCTGCGTCCCAGAGTGGCTAAAAATTGGGGCATTTGCATGACTTATGTTATTATTGGGCTAAACTGAAACATAAAAAGGCAGCTACCCAGTGTCATGGGTATTAGGTGTTTAGAGTTTTGAGGTTTGCCCATACTGCTGCAACTTTTGTGCTCCCATTGCTATTTTTTAATCTCTTTGTGAATAGTTTCATAGAATCATAGACAGCCTTGGATTGAAAAGGACCTTAGAGATCATCTTGTTCCAAACCCCCTGCAAGGGCAAGGACACCTTCTATTAGACCAGGCTGCTCAAAGCCCCATCCAACCTGACCTTGGATGCTTCCATGGATGGGGCATCCTCCACTGACAACCTGTTCCAGTGTTTAAAGTTCTTTGCCTGTTCAAAAACTCATTTTCACATAACATGAAGATCAGAAGGGAGAAGAGCTTTTGCCCATTGTCAATTCAGTCAGTCTTGAACATTTTGCCTGATGGCCAGCAAAGTTCTGGTACTTTACTTTTTCCTTTCATTTCTGCTTGATTTTAATGACTCCTTGTGATGTATTAGCAAGGTTTTCAGTTCATTCTGTTCCACTAATGGCCAAAAAATGTTCAACTAACTCAGTAAAGAGTTCCTGAGAGTCGTGTCTGGGTTCCTGCTGTCCTCGCACATAAGGCTTGGAATTAGCATTGGCCTGAGAGCAGATCCAAGTAACTGCCTGAGCTGCTCCTCAGTTCACACAGCAGACTTGATTTATCTGGATACCTGGTTCATCAGTCCCACAGCCATCAAAACCCAACAATACCATGAGTTACAATGAATAGATAAAATGTAACGGTATATTTTCCATACTCTTTCTGTTTACTGTTGCCATGGGGAGACACAACTTTGAATTTTCTGTCTTTTTTTGTTTGTTTGAATTTTTCCACCATGTTAATAACATTTCTTGGGCACAGAGTAAGTGGGAGGAACATTTATCTAATATTTTTGTTCCAGGAACTGAAACTAGCTTATTCCTTGAATTTTTTTTTTCTTCTTCCTTTTTAAAATTGCTGTTAACTGGAATATAGTTGGTGCAGTTTTAGGGGGGAAAAGGTTAGATTCGGCTCCCTCGGGCTTTAATAATATTGCTAGAACTGAAAATGTAGTTGTTGTTTCCTGTCTGATACACAGAAGATTTGCTTTCTATTAAAAGACAACAAAATGCAAAGTTTTAAAAACCAGTCATTTTAGATTTTTTTCTCCCCATCTCTACCTCAGATCTGCTTTCACCTTTCTGTTTGCCCTGTCTTCTGATTCTGCTGCCCTCATGGGTGAGCACTTGCCTATGAAGCATATAAAAAGATGAAATTAGCAGGTTCTGCCATAAAGGTCTGTTGAATCTTTTGCTGTGGTTTGTTTGCTCCCATTAGTGCTGACAGTGGGCTGCTCTAAAACCGAGTTGCTCTGGTTGTCTGCTGTCTGCTGTCTGCCAGCAATTGTATCCCCTCTCCCTCTCCTTTTTTCTCCTGAGACAGATTCTTCAAATGTCTTCGCACAGCAAAGAAAAGACAAGCATAAGCTCTCACATTTTCTTGCTCATCAAAGGAAACCTTTACTTTTTGCAAAGTTGGATTATCTCAGCGTCTTCTATTTATCCTGTGATGAACTAATGTGATGCCTGATAATGAAATTAAATTTGTCTGTAATCTCTAAGGGAGTGATCATGCACTTTGTACACTCAAATGTCTCAAGTTCAATTTCTACCATTTTAGTCTTCAAATGTTGGGTGTAAATACTCCTTTTCTTCATATCTATCAAATACACCTCTGCTTCTCTCGTTAGCCAAATCTGTCACTGATCACTTGCTGCCAGGTAAAATAGGAAAAAATTCCACCAAATCTGCCCCAAGAGCAGTAACTAAGTAATTCTGCTAGTAACTTTCATCCAGACTAATACTTCCTTATTCAACACTGTCTCTTGCCATTTCACTAGAAATCAGCTCTTTTCCCAGCTTCATATTCCCCATCTGTCTTAGCCATTATTCTCCAGCACAGCACTCTGTCAAATGCTCTAGGAAAGAAACAAAGCCAGTGAGAGCTACTGGGTTTTTTTCTCTTTAGAAAAACTTGGATTCAAGGCTGTTAATCCAAACCCAGCATTTTCTGCTTTACAAGATCTGTGTCATGATCGTTAACGAAATAGTTATTAAAAATATCTGTTACCAGAACTGAAATGGAATCTGGCAGTTTTCCACAGATCTGGAATGGAGGTTGTCTTTCTGACATCAGCACATCACACTTAACTTTTGCTTCCAGACATGGTTTAGTGGGACTTGGCAGAGTTGTGTTTACAGTTGTACTCAATGATCCTAAATACAACCTAAATGATTCTGTGATTCAATCCTTTCCATTTATAACCCTATGCTTATGAGCCTTCTTCCCTTTTGCCTCTGCTGTGGCAGTAATGATTACCTGGAGAGAAACAATCTGTTCCTTCTGTCCTACAGTAATGAAGAATTTTAAGTTTCTGTTATCCTCACATGGGTGGTTTACATAGGGTGACTTCAGTTCTCATCCAGTTAATTTTCACAATCATTTGGATATGTGTTTTTAATGGGCTTAATACATTAGCATGGAAGAAATACAGGAATTCTCCAAGGAGATCTTTGCCTTTCTTCCTTACTGGCTTCGTTCTTTACCTGAAAGTCTGTATTTCCAGATAAACAGCAATTTATCAGCTAGAATTACTAAAACTGTGGCCCACATTTTAGTGATTCCCAAACTTAACCCGTAGGCATTGCAATGCCCTGCACAACGTCTTTACCCTTCTACAGAATGGTTTCATTTTATTCATGTTACATGGGGCTTTTTTAGCTCACCCTGCAGACTGTAGCATTCATATTGTGTAACTCTGGTCTTCCACCTTCACGACTTTTATATCTTATCACGACCCTTCTGAATCTTATTCAAATATTTGTCCCAGTCAACCTATTGCTATCCTATCACTTCCCTGATGTTCTTGCAGTACTCCATTTAATTACTCCCAGTTCTTGTGCTGCCCCAGTTTCTGGTGTTTGTACAGGACCATGTCACTTGGTGGTAGTTGCTCAGCTTTTGCTCTCCTCTGAGATCAGGTGCTGCACTAATTGGCAGAACCATCACTACTCTTCCCAGCACTTCTAATCACTGGTTAAAGCTCCACTCTGGGGAAGGTGGAAAAGAGTGTGTTTGGAGGAGTAGGAAAAAGACCTTA
The DNA here is from genome assembly GCA_013396875.1 of Vireo altiloquus. Classification (NCBI taxonomy): domain Eukaryota; kingdom Metazoa; phylum Chordata; class Aves; order Passeriformes; family Vireonidae; genus Vireo; species Vireo altiloquus. The sequence goes on along the minus strand of VZRF01010395.1, from coordinate 899,336 downwards.
AGGTGAATAGGATTTTAACAGCACATAGTTTTACAGCTAGTTTTTTTGTCCTCAATATTGTCACAAATCTAGGGGAATGTGTTGCTTTGACCACAAGTTGAAACAAAATGTGCCTGCAAACAGATGAGCAATACTGCTGACCAAACATGCTGTGCTGAGTTCACAAAGTCTGAAAAGGGAAAAAATGTTTATTTTTTCTAATGTCTTTCAATTGATTACACTTGGGTGTTTCTTTTAACAATAGCAGGTACACACCAGTTTCAAAAAGAGTTGTTGATGGTGGCCTTAAAACAGCTCAACAAAACTTTGGCCCTAAGTCCTAGAAAAACAATTCTCATTCTTTTCTAAATAACGTCCTGGAATTCCGTCCAGCTGAAGAAACAAAATGGTCCTTTAAATGTTGAGCATGTGACTCTCCTAAAACACAATCAATCTAATGTGATGATTCCTCAATTTAGCACATTTAATCAGAGCTCAGCAGGGTTCCACTCGTGTAGATTTATGGAGGCAGTGGTTTGGAGCATGTAACACTACAAGAAACATCATCCAGATGTCAGAAGGACTTCAAGACAATTTAAAGAATAATATGTAGCTAAATCTGATATGGCTGATCCATGATTAGATTTCACTGTTGCACTGATAGTGATCAATATGTTGGAAAATTCTATCACACACACTAAAGAAGTAACAGGCATTCTTGATTCAATTGATAAGTACAAGAAAACCCCAGCTCTTTCTGCACTTTTGCTGTAACATTACTGTAGCTCAGTGTGTGGGAACTGGTGGTGGGAACACAATAAAACCCCTGGGAATCAGATTTACAGTCTCTTTGTGAGTCCAGATTTGAAAAGTTCCCACAACAGCTTTCTGGAGCTTAGCCACTTAAAATCTGAAAAGCTCATTGCTGTCAGAAACTTTTGCACCTTCTTCTCTTGTTGATAGTACCTGCAATGAGTAGGACTGAAAGGTATCACCACTCCTCTTTCTTTATTCTTCTTTTCCAGTCTTGTTATGCCTTAGGCAGCCTTGTGTGCAAGTTGTCCTTATCCTGTCACTTAGCCAGGAAGAAACACAGGAGGCAGCCTCATAAATTTCCACAGAGGAGCTGTGACCCATCTAATGCTTCATTTTTAGAGTTTGTTATTTTCATCACCCATGGAACAAGTGATTGTGCAGAAGATAAATGATCTCAAGTTTTTAAAATAACAGGTTTTATTTTTTCTTTAATAAGTTTCAATGTTAACAGCAAAATCCTATTGTTCAAGATGATATAGTAGCACTTTATGTAATGTGGAAAAGCAAAAGTGAACCGTGTTTGTATATACATGTTTTAATCTGATTGGAAATACTGCTGAAACACAGTCCACAATCCAGTGGAAACTTCCTACAAGAGGTGGAGGGGAAATACTGCCAGAGTTCATGAAGCCATGGAAAATTTATGGTGCCTGACCTCATGGTTAGAAACAATCTCAGAATCACATTTACCCATTTGTCCTGTCCTCACCTCAATCCAGATGTGCCAATCAATATGTTTGAGGTCTCTTATTTCCTTCAAACTCAAACGATGCTTCAGACCCACTAGCCCTTGCAGCTAGTGAGGTATGAGGATCACTCACGTGCTGACAGGGGTAGTACATCTTCACAGACTTTGGCATTAAGGCTTTTCTCAAATTCTAACCAAATTTACTAATTCATGGGGTAAAAACCTGCTGTATATCACTTTTATCATCTGTTGATATAAAGGCATTTGTAAAGTAACCAAATAGCTTTGCTTTCATGAGTCCCCAAACTAGTTTCAACATCTGTTTTTTTTTATTCCATTTGGTTGAAAATCCTTCCCTAAGTTGGAATAAAATGGAATGACAGTGTCACTTCTATTATTGCAAAACAATACCTATTTGCTTGGAGATAACGAAACTGTATTTTCTACCAGTTTTCTGGCATCACATCATAAAAGAAAGAAGAATAACTATGAAAAAAGTTACATAACTGAAAAAAAAAAACCACAAGAAAGTACTACAAATGATGGCAAAGAGTATAAAGAGCAGTGACTCTTAAAAAACAAAACCTCAAACCAACCCAACTCTGGACATCAGCATTTCATCACATTAATGTATTTTTAGAAACATTTAAAGAATGTCTCTCCCGGAGGTTATCCAGTGGCTCTGTCATGATTGCTCATGTGAAACTCCTCTGGTGCCAACCTCTGGAATTTTCAGCCATTGCAGATAAACCAGTGGTGGGTTCAATATGGGGAAGAGGTGATGTGGGAGGCACTTGCCGTCCTGGGGGCATCGATGTGGGAGCACCTATGGTTCCCCCTGATGGTCATCCTGGGGTGCTGACAGCTCCCTTAGGTCTGCTCCCACAGGGTTTCCTTGTGAACCTACTCTTGTCATCCTGGCTGGGTGAAGAAGGTCTTTGCTGGCAGGCTGGAGCTGCAGGACCACTGCTGCTCAGGGTCACAGGGCCAGCTGGGTGTGGGGCACAGGGCTCCTGCCACAACTGGCCCTGTGCCCCCAGCCTGTGGCCATGAAGCTGCAGCCCCACATGCTCAGGGATGTTTGGTGCCCGCATGGTGAGCTGTGCTCTCATGGGAAATGTTGTCATTGTAGCTGTCTCTTCCTTGCAAGGAGAGAGAAGATGATTTCCCATGCTTGTCAATCAGGCAGCTTTCTCCAGCAGTGAATTTAAGCAAGCCTTTTTAAATTTCTTTTACAAAACCCTAATTTAAGGCAGCATAGCACTTGACATTTAACTCTGTGGTTACCATGGAGATAACATCAGGTATTTTGCAAACTCCTGAGAGGTACAAGTTACACTGAATAGAGGGGAATCAAAATAAATAGGTATGGAATGCAGACTCCAGGCAAGAAAAGCAGTGGACCTACTTGTATTGTCAAATAACACTTGAACCTAAATTCTAGCACTGAAAGCAATGGAGGCTTTCTTTTTAAATAACTCAGTTGTCTGGAAATCCAAAATTAACTATTAAGTCTGGTTTTTTTCTGTAATGTCATTGAAGCAGCAATTATCTTCAAAAAGTTTAATCCATCAAGTAATAAACAACTATCCCTACTTTCCGAATTTTCAAGCTCTCTAGAGGTTGTTTGTTTTAACAAAGGATATAATAATTGCCACCCCTCTGCCTTCTGAGTCAGTACAGGTAAATCACACAACCCTGAGCCAGTCTGCAGTGCAGCCCTTGACAGAAGGACTTCTGTCCACAGAACACATTCCATGTGGAAACCTGCCTGTCCTTTTGGCCAGGGACTATATTTAAAATAAGGAACTACTCTGCCCATTGTTGAGCCTGGTTACATGGTGCACTTCTGTGCTCTTGTAAGTGGCACTGAGCTCGAATTAAACCTGTCTAACAGATCCTGCGCTAGCCTCACAGCAAGCTCCCATTGTAGCCAAGAGTCAAAGCCTTGATAACAAAATCAAAAACTTTGCCCAAACTTCAGGATCATTTGTGTCAGTGTCAAACTGGAAGCTAGCATTAGTCAGGAAGATGATTTTGTCACACTCTGCAATTGCATTACCCTTAACATACAGAGTTGTGTGAAAGAGTTACATGCTCTCCTTAGCATGTCTGGGAATATGCTCTTGCAAGTGTGGAAAATTATTTGCTTTTACTTACAGAGAAAGGTGTCCTGTATTCCCGTAGCTTCAAGGACCTTCAACCAAATCACTCTGTGTGTCATTTCTCTTCCAGATATAGCTGTTCTTTTTGAGAACCCTCTGTGTAGCATCTCAGCTTGGAACTGCAATTTTCCATCTGAAATTATTTGGTTTGATTCAATTTGCTAATAAAATAAATGTCTCCATTTTGGAATGCTCCCCATATTTACACAGGTTATGGTGGTTGTTCAGAACAAGTAAAGGAGTAAAATGATGGGCACCACTTAGAGGCAAGTGTTCTAAAAATTGAGAAGAAAAAGAAATGGTGGACTGGGACTGCTTCTGATCAGCAGCTTCTTCATCATGTTCAAGGGGCAAAGCCAGCTTTTGGAGTGAGAGAGCAGAAGTTAGAGATGCTTTGGAGAGCAACTGCCATGCAAATGTTTGAAAATCCATTATGGATTTCTCTCTGGTTTGTATTCCAGAAAGATGAGAAAGCCACGATAGCCAAGATGAACCGCCAGCGTGCCAATTCCATCAGCCACAACGCGCCACACTGGGGTGTTGATCGGCCCTTTTACAACCACCTCGGAGGTCACCAGGTCTCCAAGGAGATGAAGAGAATGGTAATGCCTTGCTTTATGGACATTAATTTATTTTCTTCTTAATACAGCATTATATATCCCTCCTGCTTTGTCTGAAGGTTTTTACAGCCCCGAGGGTGTTTTCCAAATGGGGGTGGAAAATTCTACTTTGACTCCAGAAATAACAATAATCGGTACATCTGGAGGTGAGTGATTGTGAGATGAGCCACAAGGTTGTTTGAGAGGGGAAGGGAGGCTGAATGGCACAAAGAAGGCTCTTTTGTCTGACTTGTCCCACATTCTGAACACTCATCCTGGCTGTGTGAGAGACGTGATTATCTGCAAAAAATGCTCCGTAACCAAAGCGTTTGAGAGGCATCTGACATAAATTTCTATTAGCTCAGTACCTGCAGAGGTTTCTCGCTGGCATTGTCACAGCCAGGTGCTGTTCTCCTCTTAGAGCCTCCTGTTCAGAAACAAGGTGTATGCTTGCCAAATGGTATTATGCTTGTTGGTGTTAATTGCAGTTTTCTGTGTCTAGCTGGTTGTTCAGTTGGAAAAACATAATTATTTATTGAAATACCAAGCTGAGTCCTAAAAACTTCACTGCCCCTCACTTGTAGGAGGAAAGACTTTTTTTTTCCTTATCTTGAGCTTTTCCCTGTAATGCTATTTACCTTTTTGAAAATTCAGCAGCTGAGAAAGTCTCTTCTACTCAATCTGGTTCTGTACTGCCTCTTGTATTAAGCTCTTTTTTGAGAAGCTGGTGTTGCATGCATCAGGCTGTTTCTTGAAAACCAACTGAAACCTGATTCGGATGTATTATTTTCAGCTAGACTTTTTGTTGTTCCTATGGACTACTTTTTAAAATATGTTATTTATAGATTTACAGATCTGTGATGTTTGAGATGCATTAGTGAAAATGCAAACATGAGGCTCCCTATGGCCTCCCCATTTTAATATCTGCTGGATGGACATTTTATTGATTAGATCACAGGAGCAATTTCTCCATCTCCTGTCTCAACTCCTTCTGTGTTAACTTCTAATTTAAATATGCATTTCTTTGTACCACCCAGCTTTGCACAGTACCTTCTAATCTCTAACACTGCTTTACATGGATGCTGTGAGTGCACACTGGCTGCAAAATGCCTGCTTAGAAGTACAAAACACAGAGACAGAAGGGGAGCAGAACTACAGAGGCTTTTATCAGTGCTCCTCTGGGATGACATGTCATTGATCTTGGCAAACAGCACCAGCTTTCAAACCTTCTCAAAATGTGCTCTTTGTTCCCCATCACCCACCTTTCCCCCAGACCTTTTGCATGTTATTATATATACTCTTTTTTTCTTGGAAGCTGTGAACAGGTAAGGTTGGATTAGTCAAATATGCCAAAGGCGGGCAGTGCAACATTGCCTTTCTTTTCAAGACCTGGAGCTCCTTAGCTCTGTAATTTCAAAACAGGTATTTATAAGAGTAATTGTGAGAATATCCTCAGGCAGGAGCCAGGTAATGTTGCAGCGATGTGCAGTTCCATTATATTGATGTATAGGTATGAACACATTTGTGTGTAGGAAATAATACAGATGGTTATGAAGAGCACTGGGTTTTGTCACAAATGTAAAACATTTTGCATTTTAAAGACAACCATATTTTCAGGGAAAAAAAGAGAGACAGTTTTTTGTGGCTCTATTTACAATTCCCTGAAAAAGAATATTAAAGTTCCCTGAATTGCATTTTTGGGAAGGCACTGTTATATTTAATAGAAAACAGAATTATTTGGTCCATTTTTCTTTCCAGTGAATGCTGGCTCTGGTAGCTGTCTCTATTCTTAGGATATATTAGCAATAGTCCTGGAGGAGATGGATTAGCATCAAATGTAGCTGTATATTCCTCTTTTTCTCCTCCTCCTCCTCTTTTGTCACAGCATTTCAATGTGCTGCCATGTCTGGGCACACCACCAGTGCATCTGGTGGGGTTTGTGTGGAATGGCAGCCCGGATAGGGGCAGAGGGAGGCCTTTGGTCCCTGCTTTTCTCCTCATTGAGGCTTGGAGCTTAACCTGCACCAGGTCCAGCAAATTTTCCTCAATGTTTCTAGGTTGTTTTTCCCTTGTGCACACAAGAGCTTTTGCAGACACTTTTTCAGACACTTGAGCATATGGATATGACAAATTACGCTACACATGTCCATGTGGTGGTAATCTAAAATGTCCTGGAAAACAGGAGTCACTTTCCTACTCCTACCTTGGCTAACTGGGGCCTGAGTCAGGTGAGGTTGCAGCTGTGTCAGCTCATGCCATCCAGCCCAACAGCTCCTGCACTTGCCTCAGGCACTGCTCTTCTCTCCAGAGCACCACAAATGCTTCTCTTCCCTTCCCATTGCTTGGCAGTGGCCTTTCTTGTGCAGAGACTCCAGGGAGGCAGCAGCCCACAGACACCACTGTCACACATTGCTGATCCTCACCCTCACGAGCTGGTGGAGCCACTGCCCCGAAAACACTGGTAAATGTGCAGAGAGGAAGGTCAGAAACAAATGCCCTGGCAAGGCAAAGAGCCTTGCTCTGAGCTGGCAGTCTCTGCTGGAGCTCCTGGGAGCCCACGTTGCTGCAGGAGCTGGTCCTCAGGCAGGGGAAGCTGCACAGGATCAGCTTTGTGGCTGTACACAGAGCATGAACAGAGCCACAGCATGGCAGGACAGCAGAGCTGCTTTCTATTTTCACTGCTTTTTACAGCTTGCCTTCTTGTTTCCTAAACAAAAGCAATCAGTCCAATTTCCAGGGACTGTGTCTCTGGAAATTGAGACTTCTGTGCTGCTCATTCCCCCAAGTCTCCATACACCAGCCTCGTCTTCCCCACTGTCTCTCTACTCCAGTTTTTAATTGCAAAAGGGTCAAAAATAAGTGGACTTGAAAGCGTTTGAGAGTACAGGTATATTTATAGCTATAACAATATTTATACACCACTGAGAAATACTTTGTTTTTCTCAGTATATATTTCAGAGGGCTTTTATAAATATTGATGAATTTCAGACTTCTGGAAATAATACTCATGTCTCAGTTTTCATCAGCAAAACAAAATTGCTATTAAAGAAAAACCAATTTGGGGATTTTAGTCGACTGCAAACTGAAAGAGGTTTGTTGTAAACAGCAATAAAAAGGCAAATGTTGATACTTTCCAAAATTACAGGGCTGTTCTAGATGACAAATTATTCTCTTGCATCTTTTACTCTGCTCAGCATTATTAAGTTTGTATCCAGAAAAGCACATTCAACTTGGGATTGCAATAATTTAGGAGAATGTGGATGAGTTAGAGATAATCAGGTGGAGAAAATTACAAATTAGCAGAGTTTCAACAGTGTGTCTTCTGAAAAAATGTTGAACTATTGTGTTTGCTCTAACCTAGAAGGGAGAAGACTGATTAGAAACAAAAGCCTTCAAATACATGAAAGTTTATAAGGACAAAAAATAATGATAAATCATTCTCCATGACTGTAAAGGGCAGGTTTAAAAATAATCATCCTAATTTGCTGAAAGGAATGTCTAAGTTAAGAAAAAATCTTAGATGCAAGGAACAGGCTGTATAAGAAGCTTGTGAAATCCCTGATTTTCCTGAACAGATTTTAATTATTTTATTCAGGACTTTTCAATCTGGACTGGAAGCACAAAATCCTATGCAAATATTGAAACAATATTAAAAAGTCTCTATTAGGAGAATGTATAGGGAATTAACAATATAAGAATAATATGAGATAGATGTAAAGATTTTAGAAAATTTCCAATCTAGGCTGCACAGAGCTTGCATGGATCTCCCCCTTTTGTACAGGAGCCAGCTATACCCCCAACATTGCTGGCAGGTACTTGTCTAGCCCTTGTTTAAAGACCTCAGAGGATGGAAATCCCACAGACTTGCTGGGCATTCTCTTCAACAGTTCTATGACTTTTCTTAATGTTTTGCTTCACGTTTCCTCACTTCAGTTTGAAACCATGGTGCTGCATGAGCTATTCACAGTAGATAGAAGACAGTTTAATTTTCTCTCCTTTACAATTATCTTCTCTGTACTTGAAGACTATTACCATGTCTCTGCACAGCTCTGATTCCCTCATCAAGTTTGTTCCCTAGCTGGTGCTTTCCAGCCCAATGGTTGTTCTTGCTCCCACTGAGCACTTGCCATTTCACTGGTAAGAGGGAGCACCCACGCTGAACCCAGCACTCACCCTGAGGTTTTATTAATCATGGAATGATAGAGTGGCCTGGGTTGAAAGGGACTTTAAAAATCATCCTGTTCCAACCTCCTTGTCATAGACAGGGACACCTTTCCCTAGACATCTTTCGGAGCGCTCCAACCAACCTGGCCTTAAACAATTGCAAAGAAGGAGCATCCACAACGTTTTCAAGTTAGACGTTACAGCACAAAACACTCCTTCAGTTTGCTGTGCAACAGTCCATGGTGGCATCCTCACATCAGGGATGCTGCCCAGAATATGTTGGCCATTTTTGAGATCTTATAACCGAACTTGACACAGCCTGATGCTGTCTGGCTTCCAAAAAAAGGCATTAATTTTGTCATGAGATCTAATCATCGGTGGGAAGTCCTGCTGTTGCATCTAGAGGCTGCCATACAGCAACCATTGCTGGTTTACACTGGCTCGTATGACAGCTTAGCTGGTTTCACTGGTGCATGTTTTGGGGAAGCTTTACCTCAGCAGCAGGTACCTCTGAGTGGTTACAATCAAATATGAGCACAGTGGCTAATGGGATTACTGAGTGCCACGTAGATGCCTGGCAGATTTCCTTTCATTTTTCTGCTGCTGGAAAGGTTTAACATCAGGAAGTTTAGGAACAGAAAGAGGAAGCCCTGAAGATTGCAACACTGATTTCAGTCTGACCAGGCTTCTGTCATGAGTCTGAGCACAGCTAATGAAGCATTTAATTTGCAGGGAAATTGTCTACGAAGTTGATGTTAGTTACAAAGTAAAAAATGGACATAAAGTCAAATAGAGATTATATATGTGTAGGAAATATTACTGCTTGCAGAGGTGAAAGATGTGAGACAAGGTTATTAAAATGGATCCTGGATATGGCTGGCATGATAAAGAAAAAGCTCTTTCAGGTAGGTGCTGCCTGATTCCTTGTGGTCCTCCTCAGAGCTCTGCACAGCCTCCTACATGATATTTGATTACTTGGTGTTTGTTTTCTAATGAAACTACACTCATCTACAAGCCTGGTCATTCAACTGTAATTCTTTGTCCTGTTCTCCCTGTCCTAAATCAAACAAAAATTCTTTGCAATTTGCATTGCAAATACAGCTCATTTCCTCTCTTTATGTCTCCAAGTTGCCCTTACAATAGATCTTGTTACTTGGAAATCAAAACTGGGGAACAGGTGCCTTAGAGGAACAGATGCCATGGCTGGTTCTGTGCCAATTCTACTTCTTAAAAATCAGAAACAATTGAAATTTAAAATAAAGCTCAATAGGACAAGTTTTGCTCAGTCAGTAATGCAGTTCTGTCAAAGAGACTTGGATTTGAGTCCATGAATTAGGCACCGAGGGTTCACCCGCCTTCTAAAGGTTTCATTTAACTGCAGGTCACTATTATCCTCTTTTCCAGCAATCATCTTCTAAATCTGGTAATTGCACCACTGACGTCAGCAAAGCTGGACAGAGGCCCCCAATGGAGAAGAATTTGACCCACTATTTTTTCACTGCTATTGTAGTAATCTAACTTGTAATCAAGCAGGGAGAAACTCTCAAAATCCTTTCCGTTGTAATCTCCACATATTGCTATAGATCTGGGAGGAAATTGTTAGTCTAGTCTGGGTTTTATAGAGCCAATTTGGTTTTGATAGCTCTCAAACAGCAAGGGGAGGAATTCTATCCAGCAGTTATGCTGTGTAATTGCTTTGGTGCTCACCTGGAAGAAGGGTTTTCCTGATTCACGTGATCCATTGGCTCTCACATAAGTGAGAGGGAGTACAACGTACATTGCTCAAATTGTCAGAGGCTTCACACTATTTTGTATCTCCATTTGCTAACCTAACTTTTACTCTACTTGATCAGGACTTGCAATCATCCTCAGTTAGTCTTTAAGAGAGGGATAAGAATCCCTCTTTTAAAGAACTTTTTAAAGAACTAATCAATGCAACAGCAGATCTGCAGCTGCTCTTGTGAAACCTAGATAGAGTTTGATGTTTGCTTGGAAGTCTTGCACTGGTAATTTTTCCACCATTCAGTACCCTCTTCTAGAGTAAATTTTGCTCATATGGGAAAGGTCATTTGGATTGAGACACTATCAAAATGTGTCAGGCTGGTTTTGAGAGGGACTAAATTAAGCCTACAGAAATAAATATACATTTCCTCTTTATTCACAGAAACATTTCCTCTCATGTTCATGGTGGATTTGTGGCACTTACCAGAATGATTTCCAAAGCCTCCCCAAGCAGACAGTAAGCCTTAATGTCAAAAGGATGCAGGTCAGGAGGTTTGGGTCTGGGTTTCAGAGAGGGTGAGCAGCTCTGGCCAGCGCCAGTGGGCAATTTCAATTAAGGCTGGTTAGGCTTGGATTCAATGTGTCTGCATCTGATTAGAAGGCTTTTTGACAGTAGTTTCTGGAGATGTTTGTTGCGTTTATCATTGTTTGGAGTGTAGACATGGAAGGGCAGAGATTATGGAGCCAGGAACTTATTCAGAGCATTTCTAGGACTGCTTATTTTTATGTCTGCTTTGCAAGTTCTGATAACTGTTCAAAAATGAGGCACAGAACCAGAAACCATTTCACTTGAAAACATGACCTTTGGACTGGAGAAATTTGGATTCAGAGTACAGAGAAAACTGGAAAGTGTGAGCAACCTGCACTTTTCAGAGGGGGAAATACAGAGCCAGAAGTTAATTAAAAGTAAGGTGGAGAAAGCCTATTTCAACCAAAGCAACCACTTGTGTTCTATAGATTTAAATCTGATGGGTCAGATAAATTCATGGCATTGGCCAGGTTTGGTCTGCCAGCTGAGGACTGTCTACAGAATCATTTTGAGTTGAAGAAAGTAGAGGGTTTCACCATCTGTGACCAGTGCAGTGGAATGAAAGTCTATTTATCAAGTGGAGTGGGCTGCAGGAAAGGAGCACTTCAGCTTTCCTTTTCAGACCTCATTAGTCTGTGTTCCAGCTATAGCAGATACACTCATCATTTAATCTGTTTCATAAACTGGTTTTCTGCCAGTCTGTTGTTCTGCACTTAGATGCTTGCTAAATATCCTTATCAGGCTTAATTCTTTCTGGACTCTGGAAACAGAAATTGTGTTATTTTTGGCTTGAGTGCTTTGAAGTCCTTCAGGTTTGCTTCTACATTTACACCTGACAGCATCTGTCTTCATAGCCTTGTCTTTCTGACCACAGGGACAAAGCAGAATATACAACAGTGCTGAAATTAGATGTGAATAATTAGTTTTGTGGTAGGACCAAAACAGGTTTGTTTTTAACAATATCCAGTCTCAGCCTGTCACTCTCCCTTTCTGTTTTCCATGGTCACTGTCTCTGTGAAGCACCTCTGCAAGTTGGCCTTAACTCTTACAAAGCTCATTTTGTCCCTAAGTCCAAAGTTAATTTGATTTCTGATTTAACAACATGTAAGTCCTAACTTGACTTTGTCCTGGGGATAAAAACAGGGCAAGAAAAATTTGTTTCTTTGTCATTTTTGCTCTTAAGATCTTTGCTGGAGTTAAGAGCAAAGTTTTTAAGGGTGGAATTCATGCTTCCCACACACATTGCCATTAAGAAGGTCATGAAGCTCATCAGCCCTTCTACTGTCTTATTTTTGGAGTTAAATGAAAAGTTAAAAGCATATAAAATCTATTCCACTTTTCTTTGCATATTTACAATATGTTAATAATTGCAGCCAATGTTCTCAAAGTTAGAATTATTATTTCTAATCGTTCTTGTTTGAAGTGTTATGGTATAGCAGTCAGCTTGTCATGTCTTTGACAAACACTTTATCATTCTATTTAAGGAATCAGTTTTAATCTCCAAAGAAAAGGGTTTAGTTAATTTAGAAGTCAAGCAGAGAGATGGCAGTCATATGAGCTTTTAGCACAATAGATATTCATAAAATATCCCCCATAAAATAGTAAGCCTTAGGGGCCATAGGGACAGATGCAGTAATAAAACATTCCCTCTTTTCTTCCTCCTGCACATCTACTCCCACTGAGGATGTCAGTGTTGATTCTGAGTCACCTGACCTGCCATAAAAAAATAAGGCTTTTTAAATAATCTCCTCTAGAAAAGACAAAAGAGCAGAGCCTTTAAGGGAGTTGATCCAGCTGAGTTTGTGTTAATGTTCCTGAAGTCAGAGAGAGGACTGTCATAGTCTCAGAGCAGTTATTAAATGCTATTACCTTTGCTTTTGCAATCTGATGGCAGAGTAATACAGCCTCCTGGGGGAATGAGAAAAACGCCAATATCAGGGATATTTAAAATGAGACTGAATAAAACTTGCATGAGGTCCTATATGCAGCAGTCCATTAGTACTGCACTGTGATAGGACCTGTCTCATGCCTTATGGTCCCTTCTAGAGGAAAGGAATTTTGGCCTTAACAAGGGCTACTTTATCATCATGATTATAGAGCTTTTCTTGAACTCCTGTGAACTCCTGTCTGGCCAATTCTCGTAGCCATCACCACTTTTGTCATTTTCATCCCTGCTGACAATTCCCAGCCTTTTCCTCATAGTGCCCTAGAAAACCACTGGCACTGCTTCAGCCTGCTGGGTACAAATCCATAAGAAGTCAAGAGGGGATTTATATTCTTAACTCCAGGAACTGGTTGTTTCTCTTCCTATCCCTTTACTTCCCCTCTCCTAAATTACTGGCACCTCATTTTTATCCACTTTTTTTTTTTTTGGGAGGGGGGAGGTGTTAAGATTTCCATATATGTTGATGCAGAAATGCCAATTTTGGCATAACTCTGTGCAGCAGTACCCAAACAGGCTTAGTCCAGACCCAGCCCAGCTGTCCAACCTCCAGTGGGAAATACAGATGCAGAGAATACCTGGAGAATACCTTTAGCCCCTCTTATTTCTCTTTCCTGCTTGAGCTTGGAAATCTGGCTACCAGATTTGGAGTAGGGATGAAGGCAAATCCATGTAGACTCTATTCCTGTAGGGTTGGTTGTGTAAGTGTTTATCCTGTGTGTAACACAGACCATTGCAGTTGATGGGAGCAGCCTCACTCTGAAGGGCTTTAACTGGAGCAGAGCATCCGACTCCTGAAGACACTGAACTATTTGGCAGCTGAGCAGGAAAAAAAAAAAAGACCAATATGTCATTAGTGCAAAGCCTTGTGCAAGGGGAAGGAAATAATTTTAAGTGCAGGCTTTTCAGTGAACCGAGCATGCCCATGAAACTGGAGGAGGTGAAAGTGCATTAGCCAAAACCCAGGGGGAAATTTCCCTCCCAGCCCAAAGCAGAGCAGGCAGTGTGACCTGTGCGTGTGATCACCTCCTCCTCCTGAAAGGCCTCCTGGTGAGAGATTGAAACACGGCTACTGTAGCAGAGAGGGAGGGAAATCTCTGGTCACAGCCAGATCCTAGAGGTATATTTGCTCTATATCCTGGCAAAGTCTTCCAGTGCAAATTAGAAAGATATCCATTAATAAATGACCAGTTTTTAAGAAGCTGTGTTTAAGGATTTTTTTCCTAAAATAATCCCACAGACCTTTCTCCACAACAATTCCATTTTTGGCAATTCTGCTTGAAGAATCTTTAGTATGAAATGGGAGCGTTTGAAGTGAATAATTTAATTTGCTTAACTTAAAGAGGTTCCTACAACATTTAATTTTAAGATGATTCTCTAATTAAAGTTCAAGTCACTTTTAAACATTTAGCCTCATTAAATGAAGACCCAGGAAAGAAAATGTAATAGTCTTTTCCTTTTCTGCTTTACCTGAAATGTGTATTTTTTTGGTCTTTAATTTTGAAACAGCAATTTAATTTGAGTTACCAGCAAGAATAATTTCCAGAATTTCAAGCACAATTTAGAATTGTAAATTGAAAAGCTAGATCAATGAATTCTCGATTATTTTAGAAACTTTCCTTGTAACAGTTTTGCTGAGGGAGAGAAGCAGGGCAGAATCAAACTCCATGTGTATTAAGTGTTCACCCACATAAATGGCCAGTTTAATATTATTCCACACTTGAAATATTGGGGAAGTGATTGAGGATATGCTTGCTGTATCGTTTTAGTAACTTGACCTGGTTGGCCTGTGTCCTCAAACTTGTGCATCTCGAAGGCAGGAGAGTGAGATCTGTGTTTAGTTTGAGGAATTCAGTGGGATGTGATGGTTATGCAGCTGGTTGTGAAAATCAGACCATTTTAGGGGACTCTCCCACGGCAGTCAGTCATCCAGTTCCCAAGTGGCTAAGCTTGAAAATGTGAACTTGATATCTATCTAATAAGCAAGTACTGGCTGTTTTCTCATCAGTTCCTTTTGCTTATTTCTTTGTTGGTAGCTATTCATGTTCAGTTGATTTTTTTTTTTTTTTCCCAGCCTAACTAACTATGACACCAGACAAATTAGTGAGCATTTTGTCTCCATGATTAATCAGTGAGCTTTCAGTTTTGGCACTGTGTTGTAGGATTACCTGGAGGATAAATAGATAAATCAATCAGATATTTCTGACAACTGTAAAATAATTAGACAAAAGAAGAAGGAAAAAACCCACACAACAAAAATTTGAATGATCACTTCACTCTTTAATGTGACATCAGAAAGTACTTGGGGTTTTTTTGGCTTGGATAACTGGACATGCTAACTTTGAACCAAGATTATTACTTCCTTCTTCCCACTGGGTCTGGTGGTGATTGTGACATGGGACTGAGAGACTTCCTTTATCTGAATTTCTGATGGGTTAAATCGAAGTGGTGGTTTCTATTTAGGAGTGTGGTTTTAGTCTGAAATGGAGTATGTAAAAATGGAAATTGCTCTCTCAGTGAATCACAGTCCTGGCTGCTGACCTGAGTGCCAGACCTCACTTTTTCCCTCTGGCAAAGCTGGTGCTGTTCAGGGACACTGTGTTGGCTTTCCTTCTGCCATGTGGCCACATTGCTAACTCATTTCAAGGACAAAATCTGTTCTCATTTAGTATCTGGTCAATGTTGTTGTTTCTGATGGTGTTGGACAAGGCGGCTGTGGGAAGACTTTTGCCCAAAGATGTTTGTTTTTCCACAGTCAGGATGGATCTCAATGTGCTGCCCCAGACTGGTTGCTGCTACAGGTCCAGCAGCTGGAATATCCTCACGTGCCCTGAGCAGTTTTGGCCTGAGGTCTCTGGGAGAAAAACAAAAGCAATTCTTCATATCTCCCAGCTACATTTGTTTTATGTTTTGGAACACAGGGTACAAATTCTGTGCCTGAGTATTTGACCCTACTTGTCAAATATACAACTTTTCTTGACTACAGTTAAATTTAAGCCAAGATGTCAGAGGGTACATTTTGTTTCAGCCCATGCAAAATGGCAATTTTGATGCAATTTGGTCACTTAGGTATGTTAATGCTAAACACAAACTTAAGCTTCTGTATATCATTTTGTCTAAGGCCTTCTAGCCATTAAAACTATGGATGACTCATAAATACTTACATTTAATTAATTCAGGTGGTCCTGAAAGAATTGTCAATATTGACTATTGAAAACATTATAAATAATTCCTGATACCTTATTGAAGAAAACATGTTCTGTATGTGCTGTGATGAGGGGGGGAGCAGGGAGACCCCTGGGAGAGATGGAAACCAAAATGCATCCACTGCCCTTAGCTGAGCCGTGACATAGAGATGCAGCCTTGTTGAATATAAAGGTTGACTTACTTTATCGTTCTGAGTTTTGTTTCAAGTAAAATACATCCTCAGTTATAATACCAGCCCAATTTCCATTGTATTATTTGTAATGTGACTGCTTAAAAGAAGACACCTGGAATAAAGTGCGCCAGCAGTCAGCTGGAACATTTCCTTTATCTGCACTTCCATGAATTTGTATCTGAAGGAAAGTGTTTTTCCAAAGCTGCTCTGTTTGCTCCCTGACACGGCTGCACAAAATCTTGCTGTGGGTGGGTAAAGCTGTCCATCCACACCTAACAAATGAGTGCCCTGAAAAGCCCCCTGTGAAGCGCTGCTCCCGGGATGCTTTGTGTTCTCAAGGTCAGCCTGTTTGCTCACCCTTGTGCCCTTTTCCTTTCTTTCAGGGTTTCGAGGACCCCAAGGACAAGTAAGCAAATTTACTTCTGTCATACACTGTTATGTTTACACATTTCTTTCTCATATTAAAAAAGGACAAAAATTGATGCCCGGAAGCCAAAAATAATGCTTGGACTCCCCAGAGGTTTGTCCTGGAGAGACAGCCAGCTGAGGGCACGGGATTGACTGATGTGCATTCAGAACAGCCACTGCCCCCAGAACATTTGTTTGTTTGGTGCTTCTAACTCGCTTTTATAATTAAAATGCTTTTGCTGCACTTCCCCTTGCCCCAAATAATTTCCACTCTTTGAAAATAACCCAAGACAAAATCTCCCTCTAAAGTATATTTAAGTGCTGGACATCTCCAATAAGAAAAGTTTATGTATGTATTGAAATGCCTGTACAGTTTCTGAGTTTATTTGTTATCTATTTTATATTACTCATTATTACATATTACTTATTTCCATACATATAAAATAAACTCAGAAATGATAGCTTGTTTGAAAAAGTAAATTCTAAGTTTCATGCTCTAAAATACAGCCAAGTTTTAGCAGCATTTTTTTCATGTAGGACTTTAGAGAAAGGGTTAAAATAACAATTTAATGAGAGTGGTATTTTGAAAAATTGCCTTTGGAGGGAAAAACCACAAACACATTCACTTTTTGACTTCTACAACTGGATATTACAAAAGCATTTCCTGTATTGAAGGTGTTTAGAATAATTTCATATTCAGTCCTGCTGAATGGCATTAATTATAAGCTTGCTTAGAGCAAGTTAGGCAACAGTAGAGGAGACTGATGCCTACAATATGTTGCACTTGCTCTTTATCATGTTTCTCAGGCTCCTGGTCAGGGCTGAGTGGATTTCTGTGAGCTGGGACAGGTAAATGCTTCTGTGGGCTCTAAGCATCCAGCTGTGGGAAAATTCACATTACGGTGCTTGAGCACTGAGAGCAACTGCCTAAAAGGAAAAGGAAAGTGATAAGTTTGAACATGGCAATATTAAGAGTCATTCTCTCCTTCCCTTGCCCTTCCCTGCCAACTGGATTTTCGTAACCTTTCTCTCTGGGCACCCTGGGATGTTTTGCTGGTCCCACTGTTTCCTGTTCGCTGCTTCCTGTTGTGTCCATGGATGCTGGGAACTCAGTTGATGTTAGATATGCTTTGGGCCGAAAAGAGCTAACAGATTACAACAAAATCATTCTAGAAATACATAAATTTTCAGTATCCCTCATGAAATAGTATTTTTCGTCATAGTTTCTGCAAGAAAACACAAAAATCAGCTGCCTCGGTGCTGGTCCACCACAGAGTCACCCAACAGCTGAGGAACAGCATCTCCTCTGTTGCTCCAAGGACCGTAATATCTGTACTCCATCCTATGGTTTGAAAGGTTCCTTGGGCTGGTGCAGCCAATAGCTGAGCTGTCTCACTCAGCATGGTGCCAGCTTATTATACAGATTTCAGGATTTTTGCATCTCTGTTCAGTACCAAAATGAAGCTACTACTTGCCTCTGATTCTCTGTATCCAGAAATATGTTTAACTCAAGTGCAAAGATTTGGCAAGAAAAAATCTCTAGCAGAATATGTGCATGGTGAGAATGGATAAAATTAGATACCTAAACCATGTCAAGTACTAAGGCAGTTCCTTCACGTGCAGAAACACTGAGGGTCAATACTTTAGTCTGGCAGTAAAGGAAGACGTGGGCACCACACATCCCTGAAAACAGGACCAATCCTTATGTGCCTGAGTGCAGGTTTAGTTACTGAATCTAAGCATGAAGCATTTAAAATTATGGCATACATGTAATTTTGGCAGTGGTCACACTCTGCATTGGCAGAAAGTAATTAAATCAGTAGCACATTTTTGGACCACTCTGAAGCCAGCATCTCTGGGTTAATTGGTAGCATTCACATTCGCAAGCAGAGTGGAAAAGTTGCTACAAGCTCTGTTTGTGCCGTTCCTGTCCCTTGACACAATTTTCTGTTGGCTGCATTTGAAGAAATCTCAGCACTGCTTTTAGGATGTGTTTTTGGAAGTTTCATGGCAGCCTGAAATCCTCATTTCCCCCCTCCCCACCAACCACAATATCAATATATCAAAAGGCATTTTGACATATGAATTTCATTAGTCTATGGCAGTACCTCAGCTCTGACTTACATGCACTGCCTCCAGGGCGCTCCTTAGCACGGGGAACTTTTGCATGCCAATTTAAAATTACATTTATGCAAATGTACCCAAACTTGCTGTACTGTAATTTAGCTTGGGCACAATGGGCTGTGAAAGTCACCTAAACAGCTCAGTCTGTGCGAGGTGGCTGAGCTTCCCTGCAGTCTGTGTGAGGGTGGCTGCCCACTGCCAATGTCCCAGGAAGGCAATTTAAAACCTGCAGAGGTACTTCTACACAGCCTGTAACCTTGGAAGCTACTGTAGTATTAGAAACACCCTGAGCAGTAAAACGACCTATTACAAACCTGCAGGCAGCCAAGGTAGAGCCCAAGCAGGCAGGTTCTTGTCTTTGCATCTTCCTGAGCAACGTTTTCAGACTGGAACTTGAAATTAGACTGCGCTTTGCCAAGATGCTGAGCTGCCTCCTTTGCTTCGGTCCCAGCAGAAAATGCATCTCCCGTGCGTGCTATGAAATGGCTAAATGTGAATGACCCAAGTGTGTACATAACTCACAGGATCTTGGAAGACATTCTGTAAATACGAAGCCTAATGATTTCCTTGCTCGTTTTTATGAGTCCAGAAGACGTTGCAAGGACTGAATGAAAATAAGCAGCATCCCCTTGAATGGTCAAGCAGATGTACTTCCCCTGAGGAAGTAAATTGGATGTCCTGACCTTGTAGAGGAAAAAAACACTTCTTATTTTCAAAGCAGATGATGTGAATTTCTAGGAATTAAATAACTTCTAGAGCCTGAAAACAAAAAACTCTTTCCCCCAGTGAAATACTAAGGTCAGCTAAAATAGAGATTAGACCTTGAGGCAAACTAGGTTTGTAATTACTATATGGTCACTAAATAGATGCCATTGGTGTGTCATCATGACCCACTTGAGGAGCAGACACATTCACCTTGCTGGCTGGGGCAAGGAGTGGTAGAATGGAAATAAGCAGATAGACCTGATTTATTTTTCTCTTGCCAAGAGGTGCACGGAAGAGTTGAGGTACAGAGGGCTTCTTAAGATCTGATCCAGTTTTGCAGAAAGCTTTGAAAGAGCCTTTCTTTTGGAAAGGGACCTTTAACTTTTAAAACAGAGTCACATTCTGGTTTGTAAGCTGCTTTCCAGCACAGCCTTACCTGTGGGAGCCTGCTGACTGCAACACAGAGTGCATTGTGTGCTCTGGTGCAGTACAAATGAAACCAGAGAAATAAAGCAGAGTAGCTTTTCATCACGCTTGTCAGACCCTGGGATTTTTTCTCCATAGTGCCTGAACCGAGGGTCACACAACATGAGCCCTAAGCTGCTGTGCCATCATGGGCTTTGCACACAGAAAGAGTTATCTGCTGGATATACCCCAGTGCAAGGGAGGGGTGTATTTCAGTGGATAACTATTGGCAAACCCTGTGGGTAACCTGGGCAATCATGCAAGCAGAGCAGAAAAACAGCACTTCAGGATCAGCTTTTAATTTCTGCCTATAGCTCGTTTGAGGGCAGGCCATTAAAGTGACAGCATCAAGTCATTAAAATACTGTTAGATTTTAAAAATAACTAGAATTTGGGGAGGTGCTTCAGGTTTCCTGATCCTCAGTGCAAAATGCCTCAGGACCATTAAGTTTACAGTGTTATTTTTTCTCAACATTTTTGAAAATCAGCTTAATTTTTATGAAGCTATAGCACAGATTCAGAAAAACAGTGACACAAAAGATTATAAGAAACCTAGAAATCTTGTTCCACATATTTAGAAAGCAGAATCTAATTTGTATATTTTTCTACTGCTCCCTTTTTCTTTTGCAACCTTTCCTTAAGTAAATATCTTGTAAACAGATTTTTCTTTCTGTTTTATGCTTTATACTCATAAATGTGTGAAGGGGAGTCAGGCCACATTTCTTTTTCCCACATATTTGTTCTGTAAACAATTTTTTCTCAAAAAGGGAGAATTGTTCAAGTTTGGAAATTTTCATAGTAATATTTACAGAAATTGTTATTAGTGAGCAAGAAATATGACTGGATGCATAAATCACTTTTCCAGTGCAGGCACTAACAGCTACAAGAGCACAGCAGTGCAGGGAAGAATAAATCAGAGGGCAAGGGGAAGGAGGCTGCCCAGTGGTTTTAGAGAATGAGGGATAGAAATGAGACTGAAGACAAGGATATGATATAGTATAGAAAAATGTCTAATAAATGGAATCCTTGTAATAATGACTCAGGGCTGGCCATGAGCTCTAGAGCTGATATAATTCCCCTCTCTGCTCCCTGTCCCTTTCCCAACTGAAGCTGTCATCAGCAAAAGGCCATTAACCTCCAGCTCGTTATACACTGCAGAGATAACACACGGTGCAGAGGCAGAAACTATCTTGTGCTCTGATGCTCCCTTTTCATGACATCCTCAGGAGTACCCAGGAGAGTATGAACCCAGAGGATGAAGTGGACGAGTTCCTGGGCCGGGCCATTGACGCCAGAAGTATTGATCGGCTGCGCTCTGAGCACGTGCGCAAGTTCCTCTTAACATTCAGGGAGCCTGACTTGGAGAAAAAGGTAATGCTGTCTAAAAACCATTGCAGTGTGTCAGGCAGGCTTGTTAGGAGTTTTAATTCTCCTGCAGAAGAAGGCTTTTATTTTTTATGGTTTAAGTGATGGTTTGGGTGCTGGAGGTGGGGTTGTGATCTTCAAAACTCCATGCTTCTTCATGGAAACCTTAATGTGACTTGTCCTAAAAAAATCACAGTCATCCAAAGGGAGCACTGGCCAGGAAAACTGAGCCATTTCTATCAGACACACAGGAATATGCAGTGATAAGTAATAAAGGGAATCCAGAGTAAACCAGGCTGTTTGAGACTCCAAACTGAGATTGCAGTCACCCTTTATCTCCTCCAAGTCAATGGAAAAACCCACTTCAGCCTACCTAAGCTCTGAAACACCTCTGGAGAGACTTTCCCCTGCCCTTTGTCCCCCCAAAGAGTCTCAGGTACTATTAGGGTTCACTGGGATGCAATCTGTATTCTGGACATTTTTGGGAGCCCATTTTAAGCAATAACTAGAGTTCTCTGTCCCACAAATGTGAGAAAAGGGAAAAGCTCATGAGCAGTTATTTCTTCCGTCTTAGGTTTCAGATGTCATTCCTGTGAGGCAAAGATAATTTCCCTGACTACAGAGACATTGTCAGCTCTAAATGGCTGCAAAGTTAAATTTCCATGTCTAAATTCTAAGTCTAGAGGTACTTGGATGACATTATTAAAGGTACCAAGAAAAAGTGGTGGATTTAATTGTACAAAGAAAGTAATCCATTTTTACTTTTATTTTTTATCCAAGCACAGATCCTTGAGACGCTTGAGTGACCTTTGGGTTAAACTCATTATCCAATGGAAAAAACTTCATTATAAGTTTGCACTAATTATTTTATAATTTTATTTAGAAACAGTCTTAGCTTGGCAAGAATGACTAGCTATTACAAAAGCAGAGCTTTTCAGGATTTACAGCTGTTGAATGAACCAGTGTGGGACTGAATAAAAGCTTGAGCATGTAATTTCCCCCCACTCCTCCTCTTCAATTTTATAGCTGAAAACTGCCAGGGAAATTAGTGGTTCACCTGTTCAGAGCACCTTTTATTTTGTGGTTCAAACACTGAGACGATCTGTGCTGAGAACTGTGCTTCAAGCTAAATAAAGCATCTCTGGGAATCGGATGCAGCTCCCACATGGCCAACACGCTGACAAGCAGTTGGAAGGAGTGACTGTGTGAAAACCACATCAGCCCCACACTGTCATTAGAACGAGACAAGTCATCTGCACCACATGCAAGGTTTTCTCATTAGCAGCATTTGTCCCTCTTGGAGGAAACTTCCCATGGAAGAAGTTTTGGTCTGATGAGAGTGACCTAGAATCTTAGTCCCAGTTAATCCATTTCTGTTCCTCTCGTGCAAGGGCAGTTGGTGAATCCTCTCTCCACCCAGCTCTGTGGGTTTCTTCCCTGGCCTTTGGGCCTCTTCAAGCCCTTGCAGATTCCCAGGGGAGAAGGGGAGTTTGCAATGTTGTTTCCTACCAGCACAGCTTTCCAAGGGCCTAGACAAAAGCCAAGTAAGAACTTTTTGTGGAAAGAAGGCAGAGAGTCAAATTTCCCACTAACATAACTGTGGTTTTTTGCAGTACTCCAAGCAGGTGGATGACAGGTTTGGAGCCTACGTGGCTTGTGCCTCCCTAGTCTTCCTCTTCATCTGCTTTGTTCAAATCATAATCGTGCCACAGTGAGTACACTTTCATCCCTTTGCTCCCATCTGCTCCCCTCCTTTATTCCGGCCTACTTTTCTTTCTTTTTTTCTTGAAAATTCAGAACACCAAGGGGAAGAGAAAAATCCCTAAATAATTCATGCTCAAGTGATGCATGGTGCTTATTGTTTTCACCCATTTCTAGTACAGATTAAAACCTCCTCACTGGCATGTGAGGATTTGTTTTCCTGGTGTGATTTCTCTTATAATTTACCTCCGTCTTAGGAAAATCAGTTCAGCACATTTATAAGCCTGTGGAAATAAAATATCACTGAGTAAGAGGGATTACCTACCAAGGCATAGCACACACAGCACAAGGCTTGGCTGTCCTCTTATCTAAACACAGCGGGACAGGGAGGTGAAAACCCATCACAGCCTCATTGCTCAGAGCATTGAGGTCTCAGGGTCTGCTTAACAAATGAGGCATAATCTCTCATACATTTATTCTTCTGGACTCAGAGCAGCTGGGCAAGAAGAGAGGTAGCGAGGGGGTTGAGCTGCACATGCCTGAGCTTTGAGTGGCTCCCTCCAGGTTTAAGGGTTGCAGTCATTTCTGTCCCCAGGCAAGAGTGGCATGAGCTCCTCAGGGCTGTGGGAGCTCATGCCCAAGTGTGCTCTTGGCCCACTGCAGTGCTCTGCAGCTTTGTCTGCAAGGCACAGCACAACCCACTAAATCTTTTCCAGCAGTGAGCTCTGCAGAAATGGATTTATTCTCAGAGAGTTCTTTAAAAATCACTTAAAATTACAGCATGTGGGTATTTCCTATGCTCTGGTTTAGTAGGAATAATTCACCATTCAGTGAGCAATGCTGCGTTGGAAATAAATTTGGAGTTAGCCATTTTTAAACTGAAAAATAAGATCACAGAAGCTCTGTAAATGCTCCAAAATTATCTTTCTTACAAGAAGACAAAAAACTGTCCCTAAAGAGAGCTCCAGTACTATTTTATGCCATTACAACTGTTTTCTACTTCTGTTCCCACCACGGATCTTTTTGGAGTGGAGATTGGTTTGTAGCATTCAGATCAGATATTCAGAAGGTCACAGAAATAACACGTAGTCTGATGTTTGTCGTTCACTCTCCCAGGCAGGAGAGCTCACAGAAGGATTGAATCAGCAAAATAACATCAGGACAAATGCACTGTGTAAACAGACAGGTCTGCTTTGGGAAACTGCAAGTGAAGCTGAAAGAGGCTCAAAACTGGAACTAATTCCCAGCAATTAATGCATTGTTAATTACATCCAGAAATATTCTTTGTGAGTAACTGATTTAACAAGGGCTTACACTTTGGATTTCTGGATATTGCTGTCATAACTTCACACCTGCAAGAGGCCCTCTACCAGCCTTGTGTTGCTCATCAAACTCCCTAAGCATCCACTCTGCTGTCTCCATAAAACCTAGTCTAACATTTAAATGACAGCTTGACAATTTCTGATGTGTGGCAACCATATGGCTGCCTCCTTTGTATTACGCAGGAGCCAATCCCTTATGGCAATGTGGTGTAAATGTTGTGCTGTTCAGTCTCCTTCCATGCTGCCCATAAGAAAGGTGGTTGTTTATTTGGGGTTTGTTTTTTTTTGCAAGTTCTGAAGTGTCCTTAGTTAGCCTAGCCTGTCTGAAAGGTGATTTGGTTTGAGAGTAAATAAAATTCCATGTTTTAACTGCAGGTTACATACACTTCCCTTCACCTTTTGGTTTGTTTTTCCTTATATTTCAATTGCATAGCTTTGGTCTTTTATTGAAGGTAGCAGTTAAACACCAACTGAAACCACAGGTGCTTATGTGTCACCATCAGAGCTTCATGAAAGGCACACCATGGAATCTGAATCTGAAACTAGAGACAGAATGTCAGTGTCAATTTATTATGATAAAGAGGAATGGCTTTAAGGAATTTCTAAAAAGGCTCAAATAGTGAATTAGCAAGTACAATTATCTTAGTAGTCATGAGAGAACACAGAGACCAGCTGGCTTTGGTGTGGTTGGCCTCGGTGTCACATCACAAGAATACTTCCTTTAGATTATGAACAAGGCTGACTCCTGGGAGGGGACTTATCCTGACACACTGAGACCAATCGCTGGGAAATTGGTGTTGAATATCTTTGTGAGGAAAACTGATGAAAATGCATAGTACAAAGTTGAAGTACAAAGNAGATAAGGCTGTTTTCCCTGACTATCCTTATGCTGTCATTGCACACATCCCATGCACGAGACAGAGCACAGAGAATGGTGCTGCACAGACATTCCCTGTGCAAGGACAGGTAGGAATTCCTACTGGGATTATTCCCACTCAGCTGCACTCCAGCACTCAGCCCGCCTTCCTTCCCAGGGGTGCCCTGCCCACAGCCAGCTGGGGGCCAACCTGCCACAGCAAGTTGTTCTGTCACCTTCTCTAGGGCATGAAATGTTTTTCAGTCCCAGCTCTGTCACCCCAGCAGGAAGGTGATTGCTGTAAAAGATGCAGCATTCTCTGTTCTGCAGCCTGTCTGAGTAATTCTAAATAGGCCAGAGTATCTGTTGGTATTCAAGGCACCTCGTGTCTCCTACTGCTATCCTAATTGGAAAGCCTGTGCAGTGTGTCATAGCTTGTACAAATGTGTTCTGGAGAGCAGAGCTGTAGCTATTCTATATGATGTGCATTTAAAAAACAAAACAAAACAAAATCAAACCAACCAAACCTCTCCTTGATTTCAGCTCTACATTTATGCTGGGTTTTTACCTGACCTGTTTCCTGATCCTGACCACAGTGGTGTTTGTTTCAGTCATTTACTCCTGTGTAAAGGTGAGTACTGTGGTTTCTTTGTAGTCCTCTGCCTAAGATAACCAGATCAGCAGTCTGCTTCTTCAGCTAACAGAGTGTGTTTTGTTAGCCATCCTTTCCACACTATGTGATAAGGTTTACAGAAAAAGCCTTTGATAAGGCAGAATGAAGTGCAAACAGATGTTAGGGTTGGCATCTCTTTAGCTCAGCAAGAAGTAATCACTCTGTGGATCTGCATGTCTTTTAAGTCCCCTGCAGACACTCTCATATTGATACAAGAAGAGCACATTTTCAAATGTGAGACCAAACACTGACCATTCATTTCCTCCCTGTAAACTTCCTGCAGAGTTGCCTGTGTACTGGCCCCTGCTGCATATGCGTGTTTGGGTAGGCAGATAATCAGAAGCAGAATATCATCAAGGAAAAATGTCCTGGGGGGAAGTAAAAGCCATAAACATATAGAATTTTATCAGCCTTTCTCAGATGAGTGTACAGAGCTTCCAACATTCAGTGGGCTCTTTCTTGTAGCTGGCTTTGATCAGCAAAGAAATACATTGTGTGAAGCCCAAAAACATATTAATTCTTCTTGTCAGCCTGTGGTAAATTGGCAGTGAGCACTGTGGGAAGGGTGATGCGCTCAGCTCTTTCACTCAAAGGTGTTCCCATTAAAAACATTGATGTGTTTCAGTTTTAGGGACCCTTCTAGTCTACAAGTGTCTGAACATGGAATACACTCAGATTCAGGTTCCTTAGCCCAAGCTCAGCTTTGTTCCTCAGTGCCTGGAATAAAATAGCTCAGTAGCTTTATATTTCCTGCAGAAGAAACAGTGGGATAACGGATAATGTCAGGCAGATGATTTGTCTCACTTTAATTATCTTCTCTGTGCCATTTTAACAGTTGAATGTGGGTGCTCTTGACAGACTTGCACCTTACATGTCTTTTTTGATTTTTTTAAAGCTAGATTTGGAAATTAAACTTTGCCTTCTTCTCATGTAATAAGAGCTGCAAACTGTTCCCAGTGAAAGAAGCTTCAAGTTCTATTTGAACTTAACAACTCGCTCACAGGGTTTCCTTTGGCCTTATGACAACTTTAAAGGGAGCCTAGTTTGTATATGCAGCATCCCACTGGACTTGCTTGCTTACCAGCAATGAGAAGTCGAGTCAGAAATAACACTGCTGACAGGAAGGCATGGGTCCCTAGAGCTGGGGAATGGTACCCACGGATGCCTGGTTGTGCTTGGTGTGTCCATCCACTTGAGGATGCTACTAAAAGTCATTCATTTGTAAACTGGTATCAGCACTTAATGTGATTAGCAGTTAATTAAAACCAACGTAACAAGATTTTGGTCACAGCCACAGAGAACTTGAGAATTTGGTGCCGAGCTGGGCTGCCTCCTCACGCTGCAGTGCTCTGGCAGCACCATCCCAGCACTCTGCCAGCCAAGCAGGGCCACACCAACAAACTGGTGCTGCTGGGATGAGAGCTGGAGCAGGTCTGGAGCTCTGGAGAACCTGAGCTGCTTGACTTGCAACCAGACATTGCAAGGTTCACAGCTGTTTGTCATCCACTGGCATTTACAGGCCACTTCCACACAATGACAGCAGCACTTCATTCTTCTGTCATCATTCAAATCCTTTGCTTTTAGTTTGGGCTTTTTGGTTTAAAATTATTACTGATCTTAATTACTGATTAATTTAAAAGGCATACAGGAGTTTTCAGTCCCTGGGATGGTAGGCAGATTTCAATCATTCTTTCTTTGCCTCAGTCTTCCAAATTCCTGTAGAAGAGGTCTGTTCAGTGGTGCCTGCAACTGTTTCTCAGCTGGCTTTGCCTCAGTGCACAGGCTCTGGATACACAAGACATCAGAGGGAATTCAGAAAAACATCAGAATTTAATGGGATTTTCTGAAGCCCCTGATATTTCCAGCAGTGAGTTTTCATCCCCACAACATGCTCATGTATAACATCCAGTGTGGCTTCTGTGCAGAGATTGCAAATATTGAAAATATTGGGCCTTCTAGCTCTGGTTCCTTTTTGATTACTTCTTATTGCTCCAAATTAGCCTCTGCTGACAACACCTGATTATGAGATGGCTTGTTTAGGGAACAGGTACTTCTAGCTTGTCAGCTCCATGTCTCATGGCAGCTGCTCTTAATAGCGGCAGCCTACTTTTGTCATCCAAGATCTCGGTGTTTCAAGTCTTTGATTTTTAAGCAATGGGTTTACCCAGTCCTTGAATAAGGGGTGTTACTTTATTTCTGTACTCCTCATTGCTCCAGGAAACACTTTTACATACCTGCAGAAGGAAGGCAACTTTACATGTCCTTCAGATGAAATCCCTGAAGACAGAGATGTCAGCACTGTTTGCTTTGTTTCACACTCAGATGGGGGATAGGAGAGCACGTTTTAGATACCAGTGCTTCATTCCACACAAAGCTGGAAAGCAGGTGTCCACCCCAGGACATCAGCATAAGCAGAACTTTTCCCTGTTTGCTATGCTGTTACATGATAAGTGTCTCTTTTTTCTTCCTCTTTCCAGCTTTCATGTGAGATTTTCCCTCCCTGTTTTGGCCTCTCCATCTCTGGTTTTGACAGTGGCCAGCAGGCTTTTTCTGAACAGCTTGATCATGTTTTATTTTCCTTCGCTGTCATTATTATCTTCCACTATAAAATTCTCCACGGACTAGAAGCTGATCCTGGAACTGCCAGCACAGCCAGCTTGGCTTTCCAAGTTTCTTCAGCTGTAATAAACAAGAGAGTTCCAGTTCTTTGCTTTGATGCTCCATGAAGACTTGGCCACCGTGAGATGGTGTCCCTTCCCAGTAGAGTCTAAGGTCATGGGAACCAGGGTCCCTTCTCAAATACTCTGCTGACAGACATCTGTTTTGCTACTAACTTATCAAGTTTGTGTTTTTTTCTTAAAATCATTTAACTTCTGGTATCTAGACTGCTGTGTGGAATTCAACTCCGTGCATGGTCCTGGAAGCACAAAGGAGAGAAATTTCAAGTTATCCTTTATGAGAAAAGAAGCTTTTCTGTAACTCTGCATTGGTGTAGCTTGCCTATTGCTTTCTTTGCCTCCAAAAGCTGGTCTAGATGCTCCTAAAGCATTTGGGGTTTTTTTTTTCAATCAAGGAAAAAAAACACCAAATCTCTGAAAACTGTACCTTTTTAATAGACTAATAAATCACTGTGAAATAAGTTACATAAATGGACTTGCAACATCAAGTTTCCTGGAGATGTTGTCTTTTACTCCAGAAACATCTTAATGTACCTCAAAATGACTCAAAGGCTTTTATTACAAATTGAAAAATCAGACCTTAAAGACCTCATCTTACAACACAACAGCAATTATCTAAGCAGTTTTCCATATCCACACTATATGTTAAGAAGACAAAAAGATGAAATATTTCTCTTCTGTCCTACATCAGCTGTTATTGCAAAAAATAGGCTTTATTTAGAGTAATATTTTCTTGCAAATGACTGGAGGGTTTGGATTATTTTCAGTGTAACATACTCTTTGTGGGATCACTTTTTAAACTTGTATTTCTTCCTGCACAGCAGTGCCCTTTCTTCACCTGCATTTATGCATTTCAATTCAGAGTGAACTGGAATCAACTGGGCAATCCCATTTTCTTTTTTCCCATTGTGGTTTTCTTTACATGGGGGTTTACCAAGTGCTAATGAGTGACCTCATGCTTGTGTGGCTGCCCAAACAAGGATGTCAGCTGCCCAAATGGATCACATCCTTCCTCTCACCCCCTTCTCAGTAGTGCAAATGTGGGCTGGGAGTTGCCATTTCATCAGACCTTCCCTTGTCCTGTTCTTCACTCAGGCAGGATTTGAGTCTCACTAGGAGGAGCGAGTGGTGTTGGGCAGAACAAATGTGCCAATAAGCAGTGCTGCTTGGATTTTCACTGTACTGTAATATTCTGTCCTGATATTCTGCTTCTTTGATGAGGATAGAAGGGATTTTAATTTTGTGGTTTTGAAAATGGGAGGGAAAGTCATCTTCTTTTATTTTTTCTTCTTTTGTGCTATATCCCTGACTTGTGGATGTTCTCATGGAGGAAGCTCTTCAAGAATGGAGCCAAATTGTCAGAGCTGAGATAGGCTCCCCATGTCTATCACAGAAGTCCTTCCAGCTGCAGGTGTTCCTGGTCTCTATCTGCCTCTGTGAAACAGGGAGAGTGTGACTTATGTGACAGGGCTCCCAGAATGTGCACGAGGCAGAGGTTCCTCAGATGCCCAGCATGACTATGTTGTTGCACTCTCTACTGCCGCCCTGACCTCCTGCGGATTTTGGCATTTCTTTCTTCTTCACGACTTTTTCCAGCTGTACTTGTTTACTGACTTAAAATTTTTCCTAGTTTGCAAAGTAATGAGAACCAAGATTAATACAAAAAAACCCATGTTTTCATTAGAACTTTAGTGTCTTCCACTGATCGCTTTGCTTGATATCTCAGGCTTGGTTCAAAGTCAGGCTTTTTTGGGATCGTTGGCAGCAGGGGCTTGAGCCAAGATCCACAACAAAGAACTTCCAAGTTTTATTTAGGTGCCTGATTTCCCAGAGATTACAGATGGATGCTAAGTTCCTGTGGAGCTTGGCCTTGAGGCCTAAACAAAGAGGTAGCAGGAAAACCTGTCCCACTCTAATCTAGAGGGAAAACTGTCTAAATGCAGTACAGATCTTCCTTCTCCTTCCAAATCCTATAAGGGCTAGAGCAGAGGAAAGACCCATTGGATTTTCCATAACCCTGTTCTAAGGGGGATCTGCTAGCTGACATCTGTGTGGAAACAGATGGACATGGTAGGGCAAAGAGATATTTTGGTTTGTGGCTTATCAACAGAGCTAAGGATTTCTATGTCACCAGGGTTCATTTCTTAGAGAAAGGTGTTTTCCTTTGGTTTATAGCGGCTGCCACTGAGCCTGAAGGATTGCATAAGCTTTCAGTGAATTTCAATCAACCTTCATTCAGTGCAAATAAGTCACAATCCCACTTTCCCCTTTTCTCCAGTCCCCCACAGAGCCTTGCCCTCTCCTTTCACCTGGAGCATGTGCTGGTAGCAGGTGAAATCAGCTCTTTCAAAACTCTTGCCACAACCTCT
Organism: Vireo altiloquus; assembly: GCA_013396875.1. Lineage (NCBI taxonomy): Eukaryota > Metazoa > Chordata > Aves > Passeriformes > Vireonidae > Vireo > Vireo altiloquus. The sequence continues at coordinate 868,628 of VZRF01010395.1, read as the reverse complement.
CCGTGCCTCTGTACAAAGTCCCCAGCTAATCAGCACCTTGGCCGCTCTAACACTCGGTAATTACACTGTAGGGCTGCTGTGTGGGAAGCTCAGCACTGACAAAATGTTGCATCTCTGAAGATGTAAAGAGTGAAGGATAAAAGGGAAAAGCAAGACTTTTAATAGAAACATTAGTCATAGTTAAATTGCAGCGCCATGGCGCTGTGCTGCTGTTTCTTTGTGTCTCTAAAAATACCCTCTAGTAGCTTGGTTATTCATGCAGTGAGTAAGGGAAGGGAGAGCTGGGCTCTGGAAAAGGCTTTGGCAGTCTGGGCAGAGTCCCTCTGCCCTGGCATGGAGGCATGGAGGGGCAGGGCACTTAGGAGGACAATCTCCTGTGGGAGTGTGTCAGTGCACAAGGGTTTCCTGGCATTCCTGCTCCAGCCCTGAGCTTCCACTGGCACAACGGTGGCACATGAAGGGAGAGAGCTGGCTCGGCTGTCTCCTGGGCACTCCTGCAGCCGGTGCCGGGCAGGGAGGCCTCAGGCCCCGCCAGGGGCTGGCCCTGGCTGCAAAGGGCGCTGGGTCAGCCTCTGCCCTAACACACAGAGTGTTTCCACCCGCAATGCGATGCGGCACCTGGAGCGGGGCTGCAGTCAGTAGGCAGCAGCAAGGAGCTCCTCGCCCTGCCGGCACTGAGTCAGTGGGGCAGCCGGGCAGCTCCACGAAATGCTCACCCGCGGGCGCTGCCATTGCCCTGTGAGGGTGGAGCCGAGCGCCACAGAGCAGCCCGGCCCGGCCGATCTCTGCAGCGCCTCTCGCCGAGGCACATCACAGGGCTGGCCTGCGCTGGTTAACAGTCTGTGTCTGAACGGGCACCAGAGAGTCCTACAATATGCCTTGGTGATCAAAGGGACATGACGTGTATTTTCATTTCTGTGCTTTTAAATTTTTGCTCCAGTAATTTCCAGGCTCAAGCTCCTGGCTATTGCAGTTACAGATGGCTTGTGGTTTGCTTCTCACGACAGGATGAGCACAGCCCTGCAAGCCATGCTATCTGGGCTCGGGAGCCATCACTCCCATTAGGAAGGGCTAAATAGATTTGGTGAGCCAGCTGGGCCTGCAGCCACGAGGCAGTCACGTCTCTGCTCGCCCTTGTCCCGCAGCCGCCATCCCCCATCACCGTCCTCCAGCCCCTGTGCAGCATGCACACAGACCCGCGCTGAAGGATGCAGGCAGCTCAAATGCAGATTGTAATCTGTAAAACGAACAAGGATTTTATGTGTCTATTTGATTTTTTTTTTTTCCTCTCGTGCAGCTTTTCCCAGTTCCTCTCCAGACTCTTTCTAAGAAGATTGTACAGTCCAGGACCAATAGTACCTTAGTTGGAGTCTTTGCCATTATCCTGGTTTTTCTGTCTGCCTTTGTCAACATGGTATGTCCATGATTTCCTTTTGATCCATTCAGTTCTGCATTATTTTCGTACTGGTGTTCTGCAGCATCGTGACCCTTAAAACCACTGAATTTAATGTGATCCTGCCTAGGACTGACAGCATCTGAGGTCAGTGCCCTTTGCTTTTTAGGCACAGAAAAGAAATGGAAGCCCAGCAGCTCCATCCCTTGAGCCCATTATAGGCCTGGCACTGATTTGTACCCAGGTCCTTTTGTGATTCTTCAAATGCTCCAAGTACAGGAGCCAACCTGAAGCATATCCCTGTGGGAAGGGCTGGCACGAGGCTGCTGTGTTATTTAACTCCCACTGCATTGAGTGGGACTTGTGTTCCTTGGGCTTTGTGGCAGCCTCTGCACGGTGCTGCCTCCTGCTCCGAGCACAGGGATCAGCTCATGGGCATGGTGATGACTCTGCTTTGAGTTGCACTTTGGGACTGAGGTGGTCTGGCTGTGCATGCAAACACCACTGCAGAGTTCAGGCTTAGAGAGGGATGAGCTGTTCTCTGGGGCCTGGATTTTGTTAATTAATATTTTGGGGGAGAACAAACATAGCCATTGCACATGCAATAAAACATAAGCTGATGATTTCATGTTGCATATTTTGTACATTGCTAAAGCCATTTCCAAGGGGCTTTTTTAACTGATACAAACTATTTTGTTTTCTTCTCTTTGTGCTGTGGAGCTTAATACCATCTTTGTTTTCCAGTTCATGTGCAGCACTGTGGATCTTGCCAGCTGCATGGCTGCTGAATACAACATCACTCCTGACCGGGTGGACATATGCCTTATCAGCAACCTGACTTCCAACTACAGCCTGGGCACCTTGCAGGGATTCTGTGACAGTCCTTTGCCCAACTGCAACTTTCCAGAGGTATAGCTTAAAAAAAAGTGGGTTTCAGAGGTTGGTCTGGAGAAAGGCTATAAAACCTGTGTGAATAAATCTCAGTGATTCTGAGGAAAGCAAGGTTTTTCCTGACTGACATTACAGGACAGACACAGGCTACTACACTTGGACTTAAGTGTCTGAAGTTATTATCATTAATTCACATTAATGTTTAAGTTCCTTCAGAGCTGAATAATTAGTAGTCTTTTATAATAGTTGGGTTCTGCCTGTAGCAGGAGAAATGTCCTTTCTCTGTGAGGTCATTAATGGCATGCAGAACTGCAAGTCATTTCAAAGGAATTTGTGGGTGCTCAGTTTTATCTGAAAATCAGTTCCTGAAAATCAATGTCTAGTCATAGATTTGACCCTTTCCTCCATTGTTTCATACCCTGATGAAAAAATCTGCTTTTATATTCTTCCCCAAGGTATGGTGGGTTCTGGCCTCAGATTGGTCAGCAGCCCAGACAGTGGTCTGCTTCGATTTGCAATGCAATCCTTAAGTCTTCTGGACATCTTGTTTAGAAAAAATTAAAGTGCTTCTAATGGAAAAAAAAAACCAACCCCAAACCCACAACCCAAACCAGCCCAAATATGTTTTACACACTGATAGAATACTTTGCAAAGGAAAAAAAAAAATCTTTTTGCATAGCTATTCAAGACCTTTCTCTGAGTTTTTAGGTCATGGCTGTTACATGTGTTGTCTACTTGAAATTGAAAAGGAAAAACAACTCTGCCTAACATGGAGGTAGAATTTATGTCAAGGTCATCTGGATTTATAGGGACCTGACAGATTTATGGTGGATCTGTTACCATCCAGATGTCCAAGGTGCTACTGAAAATCCTGGTATCCTACTGAACTTATTTCCATTTAACTTGACAGGAATATGGTCCCTGTGTGATTCAGTAAGGTTTCTGAGACCACCATTACTGAGACTTTCAGCCTTGCAGAGGTCTGCAGAAAGACCCAGGTGCAGACTCTGGCACTGTGGAGAAGTAGAAACAGTCTGTGCCCACCATTAATTTGTATGGAATGCTGGTCCAGGACAGAGAAGAACTTTAAGCAATGAGAAATAACCATCATGCATACTGAGGTTGCTCTGGCAGCCTTAAGCCAGGTCCTGCTGTTCAGGGGACTAAGAAGTGAGGAGTCCCTCTCCTGCACTCTGCAAGGCACACGCTGGATCTGCTGCAGGTGTTGCCTGTTGTTCCCAGTGTCCATTCAGGAGACTGGGATGGGGTGGAATCCTACCCCTCAGTCACAGGGAACATCCATCCTTTCTCTAGAAACTGAGGAGTCAAGTACAAGCTGTACAAGTTATTTTCTCTAATTTAATATATCAGTGATGACTATTAATAAATGAGCTCAGAACATAAGCATATTTCTACTTCAACTGGAGCTTGTTTTTAACTGAAAGGATGGATTGCCTCAGGAACATGATATGAGGTTTTTGCCAGAAATAGGCCTGTCCAGACAGAGTGGAAGCTTAAATCTTCACAGATTTGATAGCAGGAAGGTGGTGAGCTGGATAACATGTCTCTCTTCACTTTGCATCCCTGCTATCTTTCCCAGGAGCCATAAATGGCACCTGCAGTCTGCAGTCACACTGGGAAGCAGTGGCATGCTGGACACTCAGTTCCTGGCCTGGCAGGAGCTGCTGCTCCACCACCTGGGTGTGGCAGAAGTGCTCCACATGTTCACCTCTGCAGCTGCTGGCAGGAGAAATTATCATGGGGTTATCCTGGCATGGGCATGGGGACGTTTGTCCAGCCTGTACCTTGCAGATGGAGCTAGTGTGTCACATCAGCAGGGACAGGGCTTTCCCATTGGCCTCAAGTGGGCAGCTGCCCAGGACTGAATTGCCAGTATCTTTGGTCCTATGTGTTGTAAAGATATTGAAATTTGAGTCCAGATTTTGACCTTAAAGCACGAGTTAATCCAGCATAGCTGGGTGATTCTTTCTGCTAATTTAGTAACTGTGTCCAGGGAAAAGCTACGTCACAACCTTAGGTGTCCAGCTGTGAGCCCCACACCTCTTGAATGTAAAGTATGTAATGCCTGAAGAAAAATGCCACTGAATGTCCTCTTCATCCATTCAGTTTTAACTCCTGTAATGTGGGAGAATCCCACAGACAGCCCCAGGTTTATAAGTTTGGTCAGCTCAACTACATAACTACCAATCCTTTTCTACCCCTCTGTTTAATTTCCTTTGTTTTCAGTTTTGATTTATCCAGCTGACACTCATCTCTCTTCTGGTTTTTTCCCCATTTTTGTCTTTATACAGTACTTTACCTACAGTGTCTTATTGAGTCTCCTGGCCTGCTCTGTGTTCCTTCAGATCAGCTGTATTGGAAAATTGATCCTTATGTTAATCATTGAATTTATATATGTTCTCATTGTGGAAGTGCCAGGGGTCAACCTTTTTGACAATGCAGATCTCCTGGTTACAGCTAACACCTAGTAAGTGCCTTTCACTTCTGAAGTCTTCTCCTGATTTCTTTCACACAGTGATTTCAGTGTGGCATTGAGTGGATGGGAGTGCCAAGGCTGTGGTGCAAGCAAGGGAAGTGCAGGATACCAGAGAAGGCATGGCTGGAAGCTAAAGCTTTTCCAGTGCTGCTCTCTGCCTCTGAAGAATAGGAGAATGCAGTTCCCTTTAAGATCTATTTAATGTGGGACTTGACTAATGAACTATCTATTAATAACAGAATATAACTGGATCAGAGTGGATCTGTATTTCCTTTTTTCCAGAAATGGGGAGCTGTAGTTAGTCATTCTTAATTCTGGTATTACACTCCCAATATAGAAATGTCATTTCTCAAATGCAAAAAAAAATCCTCCAACAAACTTGAGCTCACTCAGGGATGGGATACTGAACCACCATAATATATCAAACCCAGCTTGGGCTGGTGGAATGGTGGTGCCTGATCTTTGGCCAGTGATCCCCTGCCAGCTGCTGGACACACGTCCTTGTTTGAAAAGCCAGTGTCACAGCTGGGCTTGGCACAATTCCCAGCAGAAGGGTCTGGCCTCAGTGGGAGTGGACAGTTGCCCTTTTACTTCCAAAAGCTGGTTTGTCATCAGGTCACACATTAATCCCCGTGGCAGCCTCCTTCCACTGCTGTGGTGGTTCCCCATCTCCTGCAGGCCATGCCAGGGAGGCAAGTTTGGCACATCCACAAACCTGTCCTCCACAAGTTTTGTTTCTCGCTGGGAACTGAGTTGTGTTAACTCCTTGTTTTGATGATTTCCCCTTGTAAACAACAATTGTGCTTAAATGTGAGTGAATCAAATTATGCCAATTTAGGTGAACTGTTTGTCAAGGCTGATGGCTGTGATTGCTCCTGCCTTGGATGGGAGGGTGGTTGAGATTCCCATGGCCTTTCCCAGTGCTACCTTGTGTGTTATGAAATAGCTTCTGTAGTTGCTCACATTTCTGGATGGTCATTAACCATCAGCCTTCAAGCCATCATTAACCATCAGCCCTTCAAGTTGATGCACTCCTTTCCTTCACATGACTATTCCATGATTTCAGCATTCCCGTGTGCCCAGTAATAATTAATGGATACACAGATTTTGCTGGCATTGCCAGTTAATGGAAGTGTAGCTTTTGCTGCCATTGGCAGTAATCACTTAAATGATTTTGCCAACTAAAGTGAGTGAAATTAGGTAGGAAACCCCATGGAGTTTTCTGTGGGGATGTATAGGGAGAATGAGGTTTTCTTCCTTTTTTTTCAGATATTAGGTGTTCCATCAGCAGAAGCTATTTAGCATTTTCTAACACAATTAGTGAAATAAAAGCATTTTATATCTCAAATATAATTTCATTCTTGTAAGTCAAGCACTAAGCGAAATTACAGCACTTGGAAGTATAATTTACATCACTTCACAATCAGAATGTCAGTAATAAAGTGGAGAAGGTTAGCATGTTTTCCCAGAAATAGCTGTCTGTGATGCTGTATTATCTCTCACTAAATGGGATTTATGTGGTGGTTCAGCTCCAGCTGCAGCTCAGCCCCCCACAGCCACTCGCTCACTGCCCTGTGCTGGGATGGGGGAGAGTTGGAAGGGGTAAAGTGAGAAAACTCCTGGCTTGAAATAAAGACAGTTTGTTGGGACAGAAAAGAGAGAAAATAATAATAGTAATAATAATAATAATTAATAATAATAATAATTTAATTAGAATAGACAAAACAAGTGATGCACAATAGAAATGCTCACCAGCTGCCAACCAATACCCAGCCAGCTCCTGAGCAGCAGCCCCAGGCTAGATTTCCCCCCAGTTCCCATACTGAGCATGATGCCATATGGTATGGAATATTCCTTTGGCCACTTGGGGTCAGCTGTCCTGGCTCTGTCCCCTCNATCACTTCACAATCAGAATGTCAGTAATAAAGTGGAGAAGGTTAGCATGTTTTCCCAGAAATAGCTGTCTGTGATGCTGTATTATCTCTCACTAAATGGGATTTATGTGGTGGTTCAGCTCCAGCTGCAGCTCAGCCCCCCACAGCCACTCGCTCACTGCCCTGTGCTGGGATGGGGGAGAGTTGGAAGGGGTAAAGTGAGAAAACTCCTGGCTTGAAATAAAGACAGTTTGTTGGGACAGAAAAGAGAGAAAATAATAATAGTAATAATAATAATAATTAATAATAATAATAATTTAATTAGAATAGACAAAACAAGTGATGCACAATAGAAATGCTCACCAGCTGCCAACCAATACCCAGCCAGCTCCTGAGCAGCAGCCCCAGGCTAGATTTCCCCCCAGTTCCCATACTGAGCATGATGCCATATGGTATGGAATATTCCTTTGGCCACTTGGGGTCAGCTGTCCTGGCTCTGTCCCCTCCCAACATCTTGTGTCCCTCCAGCTTGCTCACTGGGGTCCTTGAGAAGTCCTTGACTTAGTATAAACACTACTTAGCAGCAACTAGTACATCAGTGTGTTATCAGCATCATTCTCATACTTAATCCAAAACACAGCACTACACCAGCTGGGAGAAATTTAACTCTATTCCAGTGGAATCCAGGACAATTTGTTTTGTCCAAAGAGCTCTGTGGATGGCTATTTATTGCCCCAGTGTCTGGAAGGCCTTTTGTGTGTTGTGGGAAATGGGAGCTCAGCATGTAGCACAGAGTTCAGAGATGGACCTTATTGTCCAGCTGATACTAAAAAAAAAAGAAAGGCCACCATGACCTCATACTACTTTAATTGGGTGCCCATTGTAGCTACATAATTAGTGTCTGCTCTGCAGCCATTATGGTACTCTGACTAATTAGAAGTGATGCAGATGTCACTTCACACTTCTGTGTACAAACCAACCCAGCATGCAAGCAGCTGAAAGGCTGATCACAGCACACAGGGAGTTGCTAGACTTGACCGCAGCCACACCAGCAGTGTAACTGGAGGCACAGGGCTATCACGTGTTACCTTTCTCCTGTGCAGAAGATAAAACTAATGCATTGGTTTAAAGATGTGATGGGCCAGTGTGACCTTCTAAACTGAGTTCAAAGAGCTTTGCCCTGTGATTTTTTCATCAAACCCATCACTTCTGTTCCAGCTGTCTGTCTCTGCCACCAGGGCTGGGAGAAGTGAGATGCTCCCGTCCTATGGGAGCTGTCTCCAAAATGAACTGCTTTTCCTGCTAAAAATGTGCACTTCTCTTGAGCAGGAGAGTATTTAGCAAGCTTCTCTCAGTGTTCGCTTCCAGTAATTAAAGAACCACCTGCTCTTGGAAATAAATGTCTGTTCCATGGGGGAACAACCTACCAATGCAACACCTGTACTGCTTGCACTGGGCATCCTCACTTATCCAGAGAGTTACTGGAAATACTGGGTTTGCTGCACCTCACAGCCTCTGATGAAGATTTTAGAGCATGAGTAACACCCACAGTGAGCTGCAGCCTCAGTACTAAGGGTCAGGTCTGCCATGCTCCCATCATAAGAGAGAGTGATGGAGGGGCAGTCAGTCATCCTTGGCTGGCGGTGGTGATTTCAGGAAGCAGGGGAATCATGCTGCATGTGGGAAGTGTCTCCAGCTAGATCCAGCCTTTAATGTGGGAGTCCCCAGGCTTTCCAAACCGTGTCTGTGTCCAAGCACACATGTTCAGTGCTGGAGCTGGCCAAGAGCCATGCAATAGATTGTGTGCAAGACAACAGTGGGTTGCAAAATCTGTGTCAGAAGAAATTCCATGCTCAGAACTGCAGAAAATATCTTGGAACAAACAAGGTTAGAGAGTCACTGTGCTTTTATTTTTTGATGTTATGCCCCGTTAGGTTGCCTTGGCTGTTTTGATTTTGATCATTTAGATCTCTGATTGTGTAGCAAGGTTCCCTTCAACCCCATGAAACGCTGGCCTGAAACTCTAGAGAGCTGTGACATTCTCAGGCTAATATCACGTTTGTAGCCTGCAAAGTTCTAATTGCATCAATGACACTACAGTAATTTAACTACTGATCTCCTTCCTTCCATTTCAATGGTGTTTTAAAAGATGCTTGTGCATGGTTCTCAGCCACCTAATACTCCACCCACACTTGAGAACAAAGCCAGCAGCATTAAGCAATCAATCAATCAGGAGCTCAGACAGCTGCTCCCTACCAGAAAGCTCCATTCCGTGCTTTCAGTGTCAAAAAGCACACCCTCCATCTCCCCTAGCAGCTCCGATGCACTTTGCAGAATTGTCAGTAGTAATAGGAATGTGCTAAAGGGTTTTCTGCAGTATCCTTTTGTGTGGTACCCAGAGCTGGGCATAAGCTGTCGGTGAGGAATGTGCAGAAGAAAAGAGCGGGATTAGAGTTAAAGGAATTAAACATCTCCATGGCACGATAAAAGGAGAAGAAAGGAGCTATCCCTCACAAGATATTAGCCAAAAGCTTTCTTCCTTAGGTCAAATTTTGCAGTCTGACCTAATGAAGTAGTGACAGATGCACAGGCATTTGCCAAGCATCCCATTCTGACATTAAAATCCCGAATTATTTTCTCACTCTTATTGCTTCTTAGATATTTTACCCACATTAAGCATGTCACACGATCACTCCGGAGTTTTGAGTGTAGCTCAGAAGCCTGTTTTTCTCCTCCCCCTCCCATTTCTTAGTAGTTTTCTGCTTCAAAAGAGCTGTAGCCCCACACAGTGTTAGAGGTGCCACACTGCAGAGGTGCTGTGCAATGATGTGTGGAAGGGCAAGAGCTGCAGGGAGCCAAACACTCCACTAACCTTGTGTTTGTGCTTTTTTTTTCAGCGTGTCTGCGAATGATACATCCTCATGGTGAGTCACTTTGGCATGAAATATTTTATAGGTTTTTCTTGGTAGGTAACATCAAGGTGCAGTATCAGCACATTGACTCACCAGCAGTGTCTGGTGTTTGTGCACTGCTGTGAGCTGGTACAACACACTGCAGATGTCCTGAGGGGACTGAGTGTTGCCCTTTTGTATGTATAGCTACTCTCAGAGCATCCTTTTTCCTGTGGGACTTATGTCAGCTTGCCTTATAGAGCATCTCAGGGCTTATTTGTAATACAATTCCAAGGTTTTATCAAAGTATTTTCATATTGTGTAACTCTGTAATTCATATTTAACAGTTTTTATTTGCCTGCTTGTCAGAGGAGATGTGACTGTGCCTTAGTGCTCTTTTCAGCTTACAGAGCACTTACACGACAAAGCCCATTAAGAAGTGACTAATTAGAGAAGCCATGAGTTAGAACAGTTCCAGACTCAGGAGCCTGACGAAGCCAGTGCAGAAGACAGGGTGAGCACAGTCTGAGGGGCTGTCAGCATTTCGGTGTTGTCACCCTGAGCACGTGTGGCCATTCTCTGAAGAGTAGCCTTTATATTGATGACATCCCTTTCTAAGAACTTGGATTACATTTCCAATTTCCAAGTCCTCCTTTAGAAATTGTCACCCGTGAGCCAGAGTCCTCAGCAGGTATCATTTTTTGCAGGTATTGTTTGTCCCTTTACCAACACAGGCTTTGAGGGGAAAGGAAAACCTGCCTTTTCCTGAGAGGCTGGTTAGTGTTAAGGTGGGAAGTGTGGGGCATGGCAAGGCCATGTTCTTCAGTAACAGGGAGGTTCTGCTCTTTCCTTGACTGCAGCTCCCCAGTGATGACGCGAGTCGCGCTGAAGATTGTGACCCCTGTCATCATTACTGTCTTTGTCCTGGCACTGTACCTGCATGCCCAGCAAGTGGAATCCACTGCAAGGCTTGATTTCCTCTGGAAACTTCAGGTTAGTGGGTGTTGGCTGTGTGGGAGGATCACACGTGGTCTTTGGCGTTCATATGAAATGACTGAGCTATGCACTGTCGAGTTGAGTGAGGAGTGTGATAAAGTGCCTTTGAATTTAATCTAAATCTGGCTTATAACTGGGCATGCTAATAATACTCTGCTCTTCTGTGGTACTTTGCATACTCTGTGCTTCTCATCCTGGTTATTTTCTTCAACCCCTTTTTTCATTGTAAAAGCACTTTGGATGGTCCCCATGGTAAATGGTTATAGGTCTAAAGACTGAGATTAATGAATTTGGGCAACTGAGCCGTTACTGCTGCAGGAACATGTAATATAACACAATTTATAAATATAGGAAGCTCATATTCACTGCTGAATTGTTTCCCAGAGTTCAGTGAGCTTTAGTTCGCTGTGTTCAAGGGTGTGAAAGATTCACATTTGCATTTTCATTCACTTTCCTGTTAAGCAGTGGGAACTGGCTCAATGTCCAGCCTTCATTAGCCCCCAGGCAGCAGTACTGGATAACCAACACATTGTGGATAATGCCACACTGTGCTCCTGCCCCTGGGTTCACTGTTGATGTTTTCACTACTTCTGCCCATGAATGATGTTGGGGCACTGTATGTGATTCCCAAGCAGGCAGGACAGGCCTGGGCTGTGCCCAGCACTTATGGCTGGGGGACCACAGGACTGCAAGTTTTATTTAGATTTTTCTACCTTCTGGGTGGCAGGACATCATTCTAATTATAGGTCTTTGTGGTTTGAATTAGAGAGCACTGAGGAAGCAACAATTAATTAAAGGTCCTTGGGAAGCAGATAAACATTGTAATCTTCATTTATAAGTGGTAAAACAATGGAAGGGGTGAGCTAAGTGGTTACCCAGTTTAGGGCTCAGAAATACAGTTCTGGATTCTGGCGTTATTCTCTGCCTGCTTTTCCATATATGTGTGCACATGAAGAGATGGAACAGTTCCCAGTGCAAAACACAAGTTTCTGCATCTCTCTGATTCTACTCTCCTTTGCAGTTTCCCTCCTTCTATTTCTGACCTCACTGCAAGTTAGCTTTTTTCCCGTCCCCAGAGCAGCTACCAAAAGAGTAAGTGCATCACTGTGTCTCCCCCTAAACTAGGCCACCGAAGAGAAGGAGGAGATGGAGGAGCTGCAGGCCTACAACAGACGCCTCCTCCACAACATCCTGCCCAAGGATGTGGCAGCTCATTTCTTGGCTCAGGAGCGGCGCAATGACGAACTGTACTACCAGTCCTGCGAGTGCGTGGCTGTCATGTTCGCCTCCATAAGCAACTTCTCCGAGTTTTACGTGGAGCTGGAAGCCAACAACGAAGGGGTGGAGTGTCTGAGGCTGCTCAATGAGATCATTGCTGATTTTGATGAAGTAAGTCACAGAAAATCTGGGTGAGCTGAATCCATGAGTTTAGCTGGGCTTTGCTGAGCTCCTGAAGGAAGGTGGTTTATCTAATCCTTGTGCCATGGCTCATTTCTCCTTACTCTAGGAGTCTTCTATTTTATTTTTTTCTCACACTGAAATCCCTTCTATTCCCTTGTCACTCCTCTGAATATCTAATCCCCTTTCTTCCTGTATCTTCCTGGCTCTGTCCACTACTTTGTAATGCTTGCAGCAAGGCAGGACATGTGGCACAGACATTACCAGCATCTGTGTGTTTGTCAAGGTTTATTTGTTCTTTTGCTCTTGTGACACAGATAATAAGCGAAGACCAATTCCGGCAGCTGGAGAAGATCAAGACCATTGGCAGCACCTACATGGCTGCCTCAGGCCTCAACGACTCCACTTACGACAAGGAAGGGAAGACACACATCAAAGCTTTGGCAGATTTTGCCATGAGGTTAATGGACCAAATGAAATACATTAATGAACATTCATTCAACAACTTCCAGATGAAGATAGGTAATGTCCTTGTGCTCACAGGATTCCATGTACATAGTGGTCATTCTGAGGTGGGGATTTTATGGAGAGTAAAAACCACAGATGTTACATTAGCTGTACAGTGATGTTGATTGTCTGGTGCCTGGTGACCACTTCGGCCCTTATGAAACATCACAGTAGTTTTTTAGGGTATAGCAGCATTACTGAAGCTCCCTAGGGAATTAGGAGCAGCGTAGCTCCTACCACAGCATGGTCTTACTTGGTGGTTGAGCTTGGGCTCGTTTTGCCCCTGTGCTTCCAGCTCTGCCATTCTTGGACATTAAATTGTCTTTCAAGTCAGGGAATAAAAAGTGACAGAAAAAAAAGTGTGATGATGTCAGGTGTGCTGTTTGTTCTGGAAGGCGCTGGGCTGCTGCCTCGCAGCACTGCAGCTGGTATGTGCTGACTTCAAGTGAGCAGTTTGCTTCTTAGCCAGGTGGCAAACACACTTTATCCCATTATCTGGCACTCTGGATAGTAGCTCTGGATTGAGCAGATCCAGCCCAAGCTGCCAGTGCTGGGCATAATCAATCAAAGAAGCCAGATTTTATTTTAACATTTCTCTTGCCCCAGTTTGGCCATAGCTTTACATGTCAGGGTAAAGCACAGGTAGAACCAATGAGCCTCAGGATGGGTTTCTATTGTCTGAAAAATAACCTGCCTCAAGCAAAAGGATCTGAGCGGATTTCTCCTCTCCTTCCAGGCCTCAATATTGGTCCTGTCGTAGCTGGGGTGATAGGAGCCCGCAAACCCCAGTACGACATCTGGGGCAACACAGTGAATGTAGCCAGCAGAATGGACAGCACAGGAGTGCCTGACAGGATTCAGGTAAGGCAATCCCTGGAAAACTTACCTAAATAAACCTTTGTTTAAAAATTTGCACTTTAGTTCTGTGTGGAAGTGCTGAGCTGAGCTTCCTTCCTCATGTGCCTCACTGGCACTGAGCACAGTCCTGTCTGATCCCTGCTCCCACATGTGGCTCAGCTGTGTGTGACACTTGTTTCATTTCCCAAGGGCCTGATTCAGATTCCTGTTTCTGTAATTCACTACTGCTCACTGTGCTGTGTGTGGTGTGAGGCCAGCAAGGGTCCAGGCATCAGCAGGATGGGGATACACAACAGAGGAGGAGGATTGTTTAAAGGGTTAATGGGACCTGTCTGGTAATCACACTTCTCCGTGGCCTTCAGACGTGATCTTTCCAGTGCTTCAGTTCCTCTGTCCTGCTTCTGCTGAGCCAATGTCCACAGTAACAGAATGTCATTCCTTGGGAAAAAACTGAAGGGTTATAAAAATAGAGCAGCTGATGTAAAGCTCAAGGGGAGCAGCCACGCTGTTTCCCTGCCTGTCAGTTAACTGGATCGTTATTTATGCATCTCTCTTTGAGCTTCCCTACGAGATGGTCTGTAAAGGCACCTGAAAATGGGTGAGAAAGTACATTGTAATAAATAAATATATCAGGAAATCTGGTCTTTAAACTTATGTTGTTCTGCAGCACAAGTGATTATTTTTGACTGGCATCTTCAGAGACCATTTGGATGCTGGTTAGAGTATTCCATTCAATCAGTTCTCTCCCGTTGCCCACCACCTTCTCCTTCATAAAAACAGCATCTGACTCCTAAGCTGTACATCCATTGTGAAACTTCTAGGTAATTTTTGGAGGATTTTTTAGTAGGTTTGACCTGTTTTCCTACTGCCACTCCAGTGATATAACGAATCCATCTGAGTAGACTGAACTGACTGGTGTGTTTTTAAAAATGTGAGTAATTTGTTACACTTTATCCAGTGACTTCGTTAAAAAATGCAGTTTCCCCAGTTGTGACGTGCATGTGACATCTGTACTTCCTCAGGTTCTAATGGTTGTGTTTGTTCAGCAACTTGTGCCAACCTTTCAGTTAGTGACGGATGTGCAAACATTGATTGGATTAGAAACAAAACAATTGATCCTACTTTAATTTTGTCCATGGATTCCTCCAAAAGCAGATGGAAAGGCTGTGTGGAAGACATGGCAAGCATCTATTTACTCTTGTTTATTCTGCAGGTAACCACGGATATGTACCAGGTTTTAGCAGCCAACAACTACCAGCTGGAGTATCGAGGAGTCATAAAGGTCAAAGGCAAAGGAGAAATGACCACCTACTTTCTAAATGAAGGGCCTCCAATTAGTTAGCACCGACTGCAGCTCCACAGCAAGACGGATTTTGCATTACCCAGGATTGTGAATTGGAGAAGAATCATTTTTTGGCGGTAAAGCTGAACATGAGGCTCAGTTGAATTTTCACCCCATGACTCTAGAGCTGGTATCAGCAAATTCTTTGGCCACCCATCATGAAAGGCGAGAGAAAGAAACCACCTTGGAGTTGTTCCTGACTGAGTGCTAAGTTGACCAAAGATGTGCACTACAGAGTTCACAGATAAGACATGAATTCGGCATTTTTTAAAAAAGGCTGCTACCACAGGATGGCATAAGAAGCTATTTAAATATTTATTGACGCAACACAACATTTACTTGGTTGAAGGAATGTATGATTCACTACAAAGCATTATTTTGGAATGGATTTGCACTCCCATAATGTTTCCATCCCATACTGCCAGCTATTTGAAGTGTACCACTGTGCTTTTATTAGCTGTTTTGAATGGGCTTTCAAAACTGACACCCACTGTTACAGCACACAAAAAGGCCTTTTAGAAGGGCATTGGTAATGTTTTAGTGTGAAAAGACATTATAGCCTCAGCCCCCTCTTTTCCCTTCTTCTCCATGGCTAAATGACTGCTCTTCAGAGTGGGGCTGGCACACCTGATGAAGGGGAAGATCAAGATAAAGGAAGATGGCTCTACAACCATATTTATTACAAAGTCGTCTGTGCTCTTCTTTGGTATCTATCAGTTTACATGGGAAAGACTAGATGTAAACAAGAGACACTTTGTGGGGGGAACTCCCCTGAAATTTGTTGTGGGTTTTTTTGTATTTTTTATTTTGTAATATTGAAAACATGGAGATCTAACAGATATACCAAATTCTATATTTTGTAAATTATATATAAATTAGAAGGCAGGCTGTCCACACCGAGGTGTGGGGGGAGGTGTATATAACCTGTAGACTTTTGTGTAATTTTTTTCTGCATAATACTCTGAACACAGACTTGGCAGTTTTCAGATTATCACTATACAATCAACCAACAACAAACAGGTGAGTTTCCAGGCTGAATCATGCATTTTAAAATGAAAATCCAGAAAAATCTACAACCCCAAAGAAGAGGAAAAACCTGCAGTAGCCACAGAGTTGTTCCATGCTGCATTCCGGCGGAGGGTGGCGGCTTCCCAATGGAAACAGGACCTTTGAGTTTTAGCTACTGAGACAGTACCAAACATGTCAGAAAGAGCTCTAACCAAATCTTCTAACTCTTAACAGGAGCTCTTATCAGAAAAGGAAAAAAAAGCTCTTTTGAACTTTTATTTTAAAAAAATCATTTTTCATAGATGGTCTTAATAGAATCCTGCTGATCTGAGATTGTCTGACATTGTAACTGCCATGTGACATTACAAGGAACTATGCTGCAGCATCGAGTTGACTTTCCTGTAGTAAGCACTTATTTAAACTGATTCACAGATTTTCAATTTTCAGGAATTAGGTGATCTTCAAAAAAAATTGTGATGGCAAGCGTGTGTATGAGGTGGTCGACCTTAAAATAGTGCCATTGATACTGTGTTGGGCATCTTTATCACTAGTGGGGGGGTTTCTGAATAGTTCACTGTTACCATTTATGTACCTTTTCTAACTATTAAAGAAAAATCCCTTGATATTTTATTAAAAAAAGAAAATAATTTAAAAAAAGCTATATTTTTTATATTCTATGAGGGGAAAGTTTTGATATTGAATTTGGCTAGCATTAAAAATTACTCCAATCTTTTGACATTTAATAAACTTGTTTTCCACTCTTCTCAGGGCAGAATTATTGTAGTACTCACAGCATAATGATTGCACTATGGTGGTGGCGATTTCTTTTTCCTACTCGACATTTAAAATAAGTGAAAATCCATGGACCTGTCTTAATTAATTTGCTCTACTGCTAAGCATGACCCAAGCATTAAGCCATTTAAACATGAGCTTAAATGGCATCGCCCCTTTCCTTCTCCCTTCCACTAGGAAACATCTCTGAAAAGTATAGTATATTGACTTCTGTAAAACTGCCAAGTCTGCCCCTGTACTATACTTTTGCTCCTTTACATCTTTCCTGGTTTGCAAAATACTTAAGTTGCATCACGCTGTTATGCCTTTCTCCCCTCCTCCACTCCCATCCCCTTTGTCCCTCACTGAGTTTCATTACCTTCATGCCATACACTTGATTTTAGGTTTGCTTTCTGCTTTCCAAAAGTCTGCAGTCTTCTTAACTTTTGATTCATCTTATGAAGTTGTGTTGTCAATGAAATTTCAAGTCCCCAGTATCTCTAGCTGTGATTGTTGACAGTGTGTCATGATCATTTCAAGGGGTATTCACACACTCTTTACTCTGGATCTTGCAAAAATGGATACAGTTATGATTTCCCATGGAAATTGAAATCTATTTAAGTAATTTAACTATATTAAACACTGTTTCACTGGTAAAGTGTCTCTGTTTTATTTTAGCTGCATCTTAATGGTGGGATCAGATGTAAGTTGTGTAGGAGATGCTGCATCTGCAAATAGAAACATCCAGGTCTTGTCTGGCACTGGTGGATGCCTTGGTCCTTTGCACTGCCCAGTTACAGAACCCCAGGAGCTTGGATGCACAGCAAACATCTCCTGGGTACTGCCTGTGCAAACACTGCCCTTGGAATCAGTCTCAGGACAAAATATACTGGCATTATTGAACAGGTTAAATGTGTGTGTGTCCCATCAAAAAAAAGAAGTTTGTATTTTAGAAAGCACATCACCTTTGCCAAAGAATTCCCCAGGTACTTCAGGACTTGTCCTCTCAAGGACACTGGACGGAGGCAGCACTGCTGCCAATGCAACATTTTCCATCTTTACAGGTAAAAGTGAACACTACATGTAACTGTACCAATTCACAGGAGCCTGAGGTAGAGCTGAAAAACAGAACCTTGCAGCTTCCTGCTGACTTCTTTTAGCTGAGAAGACATTACACAGGCAGCTAAAACCAAATGCCCTACAATCTGTTATAGTTTAGGAGGGATTTTATGAGTGTACTGAGAACACAGGTGCAGGAACAAAAAGCCATGAAGTATTTAAGGTATCAGTCTTTACCAAAGTTGGTGGAGAACTATGTAATACTTTCTATGCTCTCCTAAATATCACACAAATGGCAGTTTAGGACATTGCCTGATGTAAGCAATTTTTTTAACTATCAGGAGAAGGGCATTCCTTTTTAACTATCAGGAGAAGGGAGGGAAGGCAAGAGTCTCCAATGCTGTGCCCTCTCATTTCAACTACTGCACACAAACTGACTGAGTAGTTTTCCCCAAACGCATCTTTTTCCTACCCAGAAAGCATTTTGATGAATTTTAAGGTGTTTAGTCACTTCTCACCAACACAGATCTGGTTACATCAAGTATCTGCCTGCACTTAACAAAATGATACATTTGGGATGCACTGAATTTCTTATATGTGTGTCCTGCACTGCAAGTATCTCCAGCCTGGCTGTTTATGTGTTACACAACATCCACAGACACCAGCACCTGGCCGAAAAGTATGCCCAGAGGCAAATATTTTTATTCTGTTAAGCTTCCTAACTGCTCCTCAGGGCACCATCACTTCCAAACTGACATTCAGGAGTTGTCAGAGAGAGCAAGCTTGGGATGCTGCTGGGAAAAGGGCAGCTCAGCTGTTTAAAGCTGAAAAAACTCAAGTTTCCATACTCTTGGCCCACTCTGTCCATGACCTGTCAGCTGAAGGAGTAAGTAGGCTCTGGGGAGATGGCGGGGGGGGACTGAGAAAACTGAATTTCAGGCAGGATGAGGGGCAGGAGCAGCAAGATTTTCCTGCCATTTGGGAGCCAGGTAGTTTCCTGTAGAAAGATGTTACATATTTTCATTTCTGTCCCTGAGCATCTCTCAGTCCCCGCCTGGCAGGGCCAGCCCTGTCCCCTGGCTCCCGCTGGGAAAGGGGCAGGGTTGCGAGCCGGGAGTTAGAGCAGCAGGAGAGCCCAGCACTGGCACGATGGGAAGGGAGGCTGGGGCAGCACAGCACTGGCATTCCAACAAAAAGCTCCACAGGACACCAGCCTGAGTGAGCTTCCCTGTAAGCAGCTGGCCCCAGAGATCTTTTAACACAAAATTTCAGATGCAAATAACTATTGCCATCTACTGGAAACGACATTATATACACACCTTGCTTAAATCAGGCAAGGCTTTGGTCATTCCTTCCTGAAAGCAAATACAGTGACACCTTATTCAAAGAGAAATCTGCTATTGGGGGTGTTGGATGAACCAATTCCAACTTTCAGGAGGTCTTCCTTTATAAATACAGCATGAAATGGGCTCTGATTCTACTAATTCCCACAGAAAAATTGAACAACCTCGAATGGCCTTCTGCAATTCACACTGAAGTAAAGCCCACTGCTCAAGAGCATAATCAACGTTTTTGAGTTCACCTTCCTATGTCTGGTAACTCAAGTACAAGTAAAACCAGCAGGGAAGCTCCTGCTTTGAGTGTGGAATGTGTATAAGCAATAAGGAAATCCTGGGAATTTTCAATTAATTTTCACCTCCAACCTGGCCTGCTGTATCTTGGTTTTCATCTCACACCAAATGTCAGCAAGTTCTAATATTACAGTCAAACTCAAACATGCTAAGAAGCCAAGTTTTTTAGCACCTAGTAATACCACATAATGAAGAACAGTCATGCTCATTAACTTTTCATTGTGAAATGGGATTTTTATCAGTGCTACAAAAACAAGCAAACAAAACCCCAACTGTTTTCTGTTACACTGACAGTTGCATTTGTTCATTATACCTACTAATCAGCAATTAGTTTAATGCCAGCATAACTAGAATGGAGTAACGGCTCCAGATGCTATGACAAAGGAAGTTTTCATTCCTTAAAAATGTGTCTTTAGGATTAGCAGGAAGGGAAGGTGCCTCAGAGAAAACAAAACTCTCTGCCAACATATAAACTGAAAAAATGATCCAAC
The DNA here is from genome assembly GCA_013396875.1 of Vireo altiloquus. Taxonomy (NCBI): domain Eukaryota; kingdom Metazoa; phylum Chordata; class Aves; order Passeriformes; family Vireonidae; genus Vireo; species Vireo altiloquus. The sequence goes on along the minus strand of VZRF01010395.1, from coordinate 849,021 downwards.
AGAAAATTCTGTATGTGCACAACAACCTGAGTGAAAAACTAAGCAGTACTTGAGGCATTCATAGGAGCTTCCCTGCCTATCAATGGAGGTGAAAAGACAGGTATAAGGATTCTTCTGGACACTATAAGCAAAATAAAACCTGGTTTTATACTTAAAATGTAATAGCTCTATCTTTTAATATGATTTGCAATGGTAAAGAACTGCTCTTCACCTTTTCAGAATGGTGCACTGAACGCTAATATAAGCAATTCTTGGTGCTAAGCAAAGGCTGGTTGCTGTTCATGTCCATAAATGTGTTGTTCTTCTCTGTCTCCAAGTGGGGAGGGAAGAGAATTAACTGCAAAGCACCAGCCCTGGAGCCTTCACTCCAACAGGTCTCCAAGGGCTCCACCTCAGACAGCAGTCTGACACACACCTCTTCATTTCCCGCTGCAGTTTCATTCTCTAGTTCTTCTTGGTTGTATTATGCACAGTTTTCTTAACTAATACCCCATCTATTTAAAAAGAGAATAAGATATCCAGTTCCCTCCTTCTTGGTCATAAAATCTCAGACTAAACAACTTACTTAAAAATGTAACATTTTGGTATGAAATGCCCAAGAAAATGTTACTGGACCAACATTTTATAGCACAGCAAAGCTCTGCCAGTTCCCAAACCCAACAACACAAGAGCATGGCAACATCCCTGCCATTAAAGCTTGTTTACAACTTAGATAAAAACCTACATCTATTTGTACATTATGAAACATCATAAATAACTGTCATATAAAAATAAAAGCCCAGGGTCAGTGAGTTGTATTATGCATGGCTGGCTGGGGTTTGCTGGCTGATTCACATTGGAGCATACGATGGTTCTCTCAAACACAAGTCTAGATCACAGATGTTTTACCCCAGCAAAAAACACCCAACCCATAAAGCCAGAACAATCAACACAATCCCTGTATTTCTTGTTTAAGCTAATCAGACTGATTTATTATTTTCCTGTCAGCAGTTGTCTAGCTCAGGTTTGAGCTAATTATTCATCCATTTCTGAAAGTAAGGAAGAACATATAAAAAGAACAGTATTCCAACAAGTAAAAGTCACTCCATTTACTCATCAATCTGTTCTCTTTCAACCCTTCCAGAGTCCAAATACATGAAGTGTGCAAGAATCCTGGGTTAAGTGGCAGAACTTTTTGAATAATTACAAAAAATGAACCCTATCTACATAGGTTTATTTCAAAGAAAATGAAAAGGAAATCATAAACGAAAGCAATAAATGAACATTAAAGAGCTTATAGCACAAGACAGAGCGCCACAGGTGAAGCCAATCCCCAGAAACTGAGTTTCCAGGTGACATTTTAATTAAGAAAACATTCACATATGTCAATGTGAAACAAAACATTCCAAAATTTAGTATCGTACATATTCCACGTCTAGTTTGCTAATATGCAATAGCATTATTATTACTTATTTAGCCTACTCCCTACTGCCTCACAAAGGCAAAATTGACCTTGGAAGTGAAAAGCTTTTATGATATGCAGAATATACTCTACACATTCCTCCATTAACATACAAATGTGGTTCCACATTATCATCAGATAATATGACCATGTAATACCATCAGATAATTCCACATCAGATTATCTCCATGAATGAATGAATGAAGCTTTTTTATGCCACCAGTCATATTCTACATACATTTCACTGCATGGATATGCTTCACTTTTCTCCTCTAGTCCCATATTCTTTTGTGTCCTTTTCAAGAAAATAAAAAAATAATTTAAAAAAAGGTTCAACCACCAAGTGTATAATGTCCACAGGCATCTTACATTGATTTTTTTTTTGTTTAAAAAAGCCCCATTCAGACAGCTTCTTCTTTTGGAGAACAGCTTTACATTCCTGAGAGTAACTACTGGAACAAGACTTGGTCTCAGTGTTTGAGGACCTGTCAGACATTGTAATCAGGGGACTTTCCCTGGGGTTGTCGCAGTCGGATCTGTAAGGTAGAAAAAGCTCCCACAGTGACATGGAAGAAGAGCTGCCACAGGTTGCGCAGTTCATACAGGTACATGTTACACAGGCAGATCAACCCAAAAGTCAGGAAGGATTTGGCATTCCTCCAGCCTGTGTAGTACACAAACAGGTAACACTGTCAGGAAATAAAAAAGAAATCAGGTTACCTAAGAGAAAATAACTTCCACTGAAGAAACACTACCTGGTCATTGAAAAACTACAGCCCAAACCAAGGAAAAGTCTGAATCAAACCTGTAAGAAGAGTATCAATTCAGCAGTCAGAGAAGGGTGAAGAGTACTTGGTATCAATGCAAGGTTACATTTTGCTTGCGTTAAACCCTCTCTGAGAACAATTCTCTCATAATTAATTACAGACTGCAGTGGCTCACTACAAAAGAAAGTGGATGTTCCTGGCAATCTCTGGTCACAATACACTCTGTTCTACTCAAGCAGTGGAGAAAGAACAAGAGCCACCAAGGCTTCTTCAGGAAAGCAATAGGAAGGCCAAGGACACCAGGAGGGCCCCAGAGCTCAGCACAACACAATCCCTCAGACACCTCCCAGGGCTCCTGCTGAGGTTACCTGGCAGATGCAGAGGCCACACCCACTGCCCTGCTTCAGCTGCTGCAACACTGATCACAGCTGGAGAGAAACACAACCACTCTGCTGGAATTCTACCACATTTTAGGGTCTGTTCTGCACACTGTGCTGTAACACAGTCTGTCAGTACTGCCATATCCTACTCAGCCTTCTTCCTATAGTAACTGGAAATCTGTTCAAGTCTCTTACCTCAGATTTTATCTCTAAAAGGACACAGCTTTTACCCAGACATTATTTTTATTTCTTCTATTGTTTGAACTACTCCCTTAACTGCTACAAAATAAAAAAAAAATCTTTTGCCCCTCCCCTGGATTCAGTTCATTTCTGCTGAAGGAAGTTTTTTCTGAGCTTTAAGGTAGATAACAACAGTATTTAGGCTTACTTTCTATTCCAAATCTGTTCCCAGTGGATTTATAACCATAGTCACACAGATTTAACAGCATCCATCATCAGATTATCTAAGTGCCGTTTCTGTTCTTCCTGGGCATTTGCCATGTTCTATCAGTCAAAAAAACTCTACTTAATTATCTTTCCATTTTTCATGTTCCTCAAAAAAAAGGCAACTGAACAATGCAATTTACTGAGGTTACTTTATATTTTATTTCAACTCTACCACTTTGTTATAAAGCATGCATTTCCACCGCAAGTGTGGCTAAGAGCAGCAAAGCTACTTGTAGTGTCTGCATATATAAATATTGTCAGTGCAGTGAGGACTGGCACTGTCAGTAAGACTTGTATGTCCTTCCTCCAAAGCAAAGTAAAACTAGACATGAATAATCTGCACATTTCAGAACACAGAGAGAATTGTTCTGAACCTGCTTGGCCATTTTGAGCAGAGTAAATGCAACCTACTTGTGCTGACAGTTTCACAAATCCTATGTAAAAGAGCAATTAGTTGGTACTGGTATCTCAGCAATAAGAATTCAGATAATTTCCTAGTGTTGTCGCTTCCACTGACAATGTATGAACAAGTGTGAATGCTTCCAAGATTAAAATAAGAGTCAGGATATGTTTCGACAAAATGATTAATAAAGGCTTGAAAAAACAAACACTACAGTAGTTTGAAAATGTTACTGTAACATGATGTCACATGACTGTAAATGTTACTGAGGAACTGTTTTAAATGAATTCTGAAGCATATCTTTCATTGGTCTAGGTCTGAACTACTGGATTTGCCCCTTACCAAACAGATGAAAAGGTTAAAAAGACAGTCAAAAGGCCAAAATGCTGCAGTTTTAATACCTTACTATAACAAGTGCTGTTATGAAACTCCTGAGGGTTGTTTTTATACTGCTAAAGGGAAGTGTTATCATGGCAATTCCTGAGCATGCTTTTATGGAGCAGGCTCCTCTGTGCTATTTCAGAGAAGATTTTCATTTTTGAATTTAAGATGACTGAGGGCTCAGCTCCTGCCCTGATGCTTTGCATTTCTGGTACAACTGAGACAGTTGTTACTTTTCCTCTTTATAAAAGACTAGAAACTATGAAGCAACACTAGACATGTCAATGAGCCTAAAACATCACATTCCATGTAAGTCCTGTTCTTTTGCCTGCACACCTGGGTTATAAACATTTCTTGGAAACTAGAGACACACTGCTGTGTTGTTATTAACTGAGAGACAATACAGCATGATGGATGCCTGGTGGGTGAATGACAGTGAAATAGGCTGTGATACAACACGGGGAATTAATGTCCTGATCTCTTAACTGTAGCAAAAGAACATCAGAACGTGCCAGAGAACCAACATCCCTCTTGATTCTGAAAACTGACCAATCACATATTGCAGGAATGATACCAGAGGCTGGGAAACAGAGTCTCAACAGATGGATTTTGAATATTAATAAAATCCTACATTCCAAGTTGCATAAATTCTTTCAGACAAATCTGTTCAAGGTAAACAGTGGAGGTAAGATAGACGTCCTCACGTCTCAATGCAGACATGAATACTTTATAAAGAATAAGGCTTCCAATTTGGGAGAACAGGGAAAATGTGTATTTTTTACACAAAAAAAGAATGGAGGAGTTCCATCTTATTTGATATAGAACAGACTGTTGGCATGGAAAATTAACACCAATCTAAATTATTTAAGGCAGAAAGTCAACAAGTGTTGAAGAACACAAGTTGCACTGTGACATTTTGCTAGAGATAAATTGTAGAGAATGAAGACTACACACAACCTGGACAAAAGACTAACAGAGAGGCACTTTTTTATTTTATTGTCTGACACTGTACTGAACACTGGCACACAGAAACAAGTAAAAACTGCATACTCCACAAGTCCAATATTAAAAGTCAAAATAATTACAATAACAGCAACTGAGCACGAGAGACACAGGTTAATGTAACAGCAGTGTCACTGAATGGCAGATGCCAATGGGCACAATGATATCTTGCTATAAATTATAGAGGAAAGTCAAATTCAGATGCAGAAATGGAAAAGTGACAGACATGAAAAGCAAGGGGAAGTGTCAGGCAGGAGAAGGAAAACAGTGAAAAGTGGCCACAAGTTTGAAAGGGAAGGAAATGCATGTTAAGGTACAAAGTGAGGAAAATCCCAGGGTGCAGTGCTTATGTTTTACGGCATTTACTTCAAATCTGCCCAAAGGGAAGCAGGAGTGAGCTATTTATTCAGATGGTTAACTCTACTTGAACTATGAAACTATTACTTCAAGGAAATAATACAACCTCCCCTACTTGTGACTTTAGAGATAATTGTCTTAATTAAATGTCTTAATCATCTAACAGGAGAAAAAATGCCAGTAAACAGAAGTTCTTCATATCAATCTACTATTACATGATAGTTTATGATTAATGAAATAAAACAGAGCAGAAATTATTTTTTATAATCACCCTATTCAAGTATCTGTGACATTTAAGAAAACATGATGACACTTATGCATGACTGGGTAGTGTTTCTAAACTTTAGTGAATTATGCAAACAGAAGAACACACCTGGTACAAACAGGCTGCCGTTCCAAGAAAAAATGCAATAACATAGCTGAAATCTTCACTGTCATTCTGCAAGAATAAAACAAAAAGCCATGTTTCACAATGTTTCAGTAAAATACCAGACACGTACAGTATGAAAGTTATGAATTATTGCATGCTAAAAAAGTTTCACATAGAGATTTATAATAATTCCTTTACCACACTAAACCAAAAGTTAGGAGTAATCAGCGCTTACTTACATGTCTGCAAAAAAATCATCATGATCTGGAGTCTGACCAAAATGTTTATTCACAACAAACAACTCTCACCAAGATTTTCAAAAGTCTTTAAAAAGTCCAGCCCTAACTGGATACTTACCTTCTCCAGATGCCTTTGAAAATTCAAGTCTAATCTGGCAACTACATTTAATAGTAACTTTGTAGAACTGTGCCTTCCTAAAGCATCACAAAATGGAAACGAGGTAACAGAAAGGACCCAAACTGGCCGCTAGGGTGGGGTAAAACTCTACACAGAGTAAGGAAGGCAGCTCTGTGCTCAAGCAGTGAGAGCAAACAGTAGCACAGGAATTTAGCAGAGAGACTTGAAAAATAAGGTTTTCTTGAAGGAAAGATGGAAAAATTTACTTGAAGTGACAGATTTTTCTACTATGTGTTTAGAAAACAAAACAAATTCTTTAACTTATTCAAACAGTTTGTTACAGTTCCTATAGAGAGCTGAGCAGAGTAAATTAACATGCTCAGTGACTATTCTAACTGCATTTCTAACAAACATCTGCAACCATCAAAAACTTTCCTAGAAAACAATGGCTACTCATGTAAATGTTCTTCCTTGAGAGCAAATACCACTTTGAGAAGATGGTGGTCCACGCACAACTACAAGTTGTGTCTGCTGAGAGAATGTTCAGTGTGAATCATTTCCATCTCCAGTGCTGACCACGAAAAACTTTGCATGTCTGCACATAAAAATTACACCCACAATGCAGTAACTTCTACCCAGTAAGTCTTTTCCCCAGCCCCACTGTGTATCTGGTGGAGTACAGTTATAGATTGTAAGAGAATTTTACTAACACCCAAATAAAAACACTGATTATAAAGCAAACACTAATTCAAAGAGATGCTTTTGAATGACTTCTCAGAACACGTTCCATTAACTATGTTTTGTATTACTTCTCCCTAAACCTTGTGGATTTTTCCATAATAAAGTAAATTAAGAGAAATTTTAATGGATTTTTAGTGTGCCTCATTTGTCAGAAATGAAAATTATCTTCCATCTGTACTGCAATCTATTACCTCCAGATGCAATAACATAGAGAATAAAATTAACTGGATGTCCTGTCACCACATAAATCTATTAATCTAACATTGGCATTCCTTTTAAAAAAATCAGCTGCAGAAAGGTAACAAAATAAGTTTTAGCAACACACTAACTGACAGAAATCTGTTCAGTACTATTAGTACTCCAGCATACTTGAAACTCATTCCTATTTATAAACAGAGAGAATTGTGGATAACACAGAAAAATCTAATTAGGGATAAAGTAGAGATGGAGGTTCACTTGGTCTTTCTTTAAAAAACAAACCAAAGACAACTCAAAAAGAAGGACACAGCATGGAACATTGTCATTAACCTTCTTCATCTATGCACAAGCCTTTGGAAATGCTGAGAACTCAACAGTACTGCTTATTAAATCTTTACATACATCAATACTGTGTAAGACAACTGGAATACAGGTATTTTTTTTACCTTATTTCCCTAAAAAAAAAAATCCATTAGGTATCAAAAATATTGCAGTTGGCTGGTGAAACACCTAGAGACCAAGAATTACAAGGAGCAGCTGAGGAAACTGGGGCCGTTTAGCCTGGAGAAGAGGAGGCTCAGGAGAGAACTTACTGCTCTCTGCAAGCACCTGAAAGGAGGTTGTAGCAAGGTGGGGGTTGGGCTCTCCTCCCAGGTAACACGGGGTAAGATGAGAGGAAATGGCCTCACGTTGCACCAGGGGAAAAATTTCTTCACTGAAAGGGCTGTCAAGCTGCCCAGGGAAGTGATTGAGTCATCATCCCTGAAGGAATTTAAAAGCCTTGTAGATGTGGCACTTTGGAAAGTGGTTTAGTGAACTTGGCAGTGCTGGGTTATGGCTGGACTCAGGTCTTTTCCGACCTAAATGACTCTATAAAGTCCAGATATGTTTGAATAAAAAGACTATCTATCAGCCAAGCAAGAAGATTACCATTTTCTTTCAGAAAGCTTCCACGGGGCTTTTAGTTTCTATGTCTAGCACCACAATAATAGCACCACAATAAATAGTAAGGAAGTCTTTTTTTTTGTGGCAACATATATGAACTTTCTGTGCATGCCTGCAAGTACTACCAGCATATTCACCTGAACTGCTTGAAAGCATAAACCATTATTAGTGACACTGTAGCACTTGTGGGAATACAACCAGCACAAGAAATGAAATAGAAAGAAACTGAAAGGCTACAGGAAGGGTCATAGCAGAGATTTTACAGAAAAAAAATCGATTTGAGGGATGTAGTTTGGTGAGGGGGGCAGTGTTTGAGGAGGTGAGGGAAGTTTAGAAGAAACACTTGACAATTTTCTGACACTGATCCTTTCAGCACACAATGAGAAATAAGGTTTATTAAATACAAACAAAAAACTAAAAAAGTACTCTAAAACACAGCCTTACAAAACCTGTTTAAAGATTCCTGCTCTGTGGACTTTTCAAAAAAACTGCCCAGATTTCCAAAGCTGTTCATCATTTCACTCAAGTGTTTTTAAATAGCATCTATAGAAATTAAATGCCTCATACCCTGGCATAAATTTAGAAAACAGAACATTATGTTCACATCCTCACTGCTACCAAGGTACCAGGGAAGGGCCACCCACCTTCCACTGCTGTTGAAACTCACAGCCTTGATGAATGAGGAGCACACTCGAGGAGGATGCACAGATCACAAACAATACAGGTTTCATAACAGAGGCCTGACCTCAAACAGTACTTCTCAAATAAAACTGGCATGACTGAGCTCATATAGCACCTTCTAAAATGATAATTGTGATTGCTATGATGCATTACTTTTAAATTCATCAACATGTACAATACCTGGAGAAGGCTTTCTATGGCATGGAAGCCACGGATTAAATTCAAAGCTCCACATAACAGACTAAGCACAAATGAGACAATCCCTGGCAGAGTCACAGGCTCCAGACGCTGATGAGGAGCTGCAAAGCAAATCAAAAAATGGTATCAAAAGTCAAAGCAATGCCTTCAGAAATTCAATAAAATAATAATCTCATTTTTCAGTGGCTTCTAGCTCAAGAGATCACTGAAGCAAACCACAAAATGTCGGGTTTTTTTCTAAAAATACAAAATAGTGTAAATATTTCAGCACAAGGTTTAGCAAAAAGTAAACTTTCCTCTAGTTCATATATATAATTGTCTTGTTATATTTAGTCTTTATCTCAGTATGTTCCATTTATTCAGTATGGTACTCAAACAGGCCAGGAAATCAATAGTAAAAGATGCACTTGCTAGTGAAATCTGTCCATAATTAGTAACCAGCTAATAAATCAAGTACTTCAGAGCTGCCCTCAAAACCTCCACTCTTCTTTAACACTAATGCATTAGTGAGATTCTGAGACTCACTTAGCTTGTTTGCTGAACAGAACACTGAGGCAAAGCTATCACAGTCCCCTTATAAAACACGGCGAGTGCTACCAAAGACACACATAAAGAGACAGCTCTGAAACTCAGCTGGGATCTGTATTACAATCTTATATGGACCTTCCACATTGTGCTTAGCCTCTCACAGGTAAAACACATTAAAATCAAACCACTCTTTCTTTCCATGCACACCCACTCCTTCAAGCTTATCTAGGGTCACAAGTATGTAACAGTTATGTATGTTCCTCATTACTGTCCCTTTCCATAATGAATAACAGAAAGCAAATGTGACAAAACAATGCAAAACTCTTAACAGTCTGGGCGACACTGGGAAAACAATGGGACTACTGAGCTGTACTCAAATCATTCTGTTCAAATCAACCAAGTGTAAAGATGTCAACAATGAGGTTAATGAACTGTAACATTAATAGAGAGAAGGGTGTCAATCCCAGTTGTTTGTATTGCACAGATCCAAGAAAAAGGTTTTTCAAACAGTTTATGAAGTTACAGAACCTAAAAAAAAACCCCAACAAAAGCTATTTCACATTGATAAGCAGGCAGGGCTGTCTAATTATGAGTGTACGATAACACAAAAATAAAATACAGGATGAGTTCAGTTAATTAATTTGTGCTGAATCTAATAGTGTATAATCAGTTGGGGTTTTTTGAAAACAAAGGCATAACCTAGGTTTAACTTTGAGTTCACTGCTTTTCTAAATGCTGTAACACATTACTCCCACCAATCACTCAGTTAAGGTTAGATATGCTAGATATGCTATTTGCATACCAAACCACTCCTTCTCAGTGACTCCCAACTGGTTGTTTTGTTTTGGCTTTTTTTAAACCATCTCATCTAGAGAGTGGCAAAAAGCTGAGGGTGTGTATGACTGTTTTTAGTCAAAAGTAATTTCATTCCATTAACTGGTGGATAAAATTAGTTCACTGCTCTCCACTCAAAGCTCTCCAGAAAATCTCCTTTTCCCCATGTATTGGGTAACTTAAAGTCATGCTGTGCTACAACAGCATTTAAAACACCTCTCTGAGAACCATGGAGGGAAAAGTAAAGAGTCTGGTCAGCTAAATCAAGACAGCCCACAAAGGTTCTTAAAATACTAACTCCTCTCTTATTAAAATATGAAAAAAAAAATGTAAAGGACATTGTGTACCATTACTAATGTCATTAAACTCTCCAGGGCTTGACAAATTTTAGTGTTTCAGTCACAGCAACAAGGGTCATTTATATACAAAAAGATGAAGGCAAAACCAAAAGAATGAAGAAGGAATGTCAGAGAAGGCAGGGTAAAGAACAATTGACTTTGAATTGGTACATCCATCAGTCTTAGAAATATGGTAAGTGCTACAGCAAAAATTCTCATTTCAAATAAAGCACAAATTCTGAATTTAATGTTGACGTATAAATAAAAATGCAGGAAATTTACAGGACTTGAGAAAGAAACTGCACTAGTCATAAGGATGTTTATTTAAAACTAAAATGTAAGAAAAAAAAAAACCCCAACCCAAAAGCACGGCATGGAGTATACCATCAAGCAAAAAATAACTTCACTTTGACAACTGTTCCTTCACTGAAAAAAAGCTCAGAAAATAGTAATTTTATCCTAATCTGAAACATCACTCATCAGCATGCTATGACCCTATTGTTAACACCTACATGTACCTTTGAAGCAAGATTCTATCCATAATCTGCACACTTTATGCTTCCCACATGCAGAATTACCCCTATTCCTCACTGCACTGCACTCCCTCTGAGCGGAGAGGGCTGCTGCTGCAAGCACTTTGCCAGCACAGGAGGCCTGGACACCATTGCCTGGCTGCACATCCACCCCAGTGTGAGCAAGTAAGGGCCACTGCTTCCCCATGAGGCCCAAACTAATCCCTCCAACTCTGCCATTCTGCATAACTAAACAAGTTTGCATGCACCTAACTTCCCACCTCTGCATGCTCTCCAACTTCATTTAACACAGCTCACTTACTGCAAGTCCTGCTTTTTAACAGTACAGTACATTCAGGAAATTCCACTAGGCAAAATGTATCCTTTTGTGAGAATCTGTCCTTAGAGTAAAAGGAGAAACTTGGAGGTCTAACCAACTGAGTGGGCAGTAAACATTCAGAGAAAGTTCTTTTCAAGGGTGGAGAGAAGTGTTGAATGTAAAGAACTACAAAACTATTAGCAGACTTGCTAAAAAAGACACTGTTATTCAATAGCATCTAAAATGTGAAGAGCTGAAGAAGGAGCAAAGTGCAAACCTCTGATAACATACAGCCCTTTGATGATGAGTTTCTACAGCAACTCAAGGAAGGAAGTGGATAACTGAACAGACATCTCTGAATTCAGAGGAAGAAGAAAGTTAAAAGCAACTGAAAGAGAAACAGAAGAAAATCGACATGGAAAGAAAAGAGGACAACAGAACTGCCTCTGTAAGAAATTGTGGAGAGGTAAGTAAAAAAAATCAGAAGATCACCTGCCAATTATTCTCGAATCTTCTTTTTTAGTAAAAAGGGAAATGGTCCCTATGTATTTTAATTTAGGCCTATATTACCTTCCAACATTCTTAATCAAAAAAGTGATAAAAACCACATCTCCCACTATATGGACAACTTTTAAAAGACTGCCAATTTTGACACAGACTGAGTACTCTCATGCTTACTTCTTTTTCTCTTCCCAATTGCAGGAAGTCTGAATCTAAACAATTTTCAAAGTTAACCAGCTGCCCTTCTACCACCATAGCCTTTTCCACAAAGCAGGATTACACGAGAACATTAAGAGTAAACAACAATATAAGAACCAGAAGTGGCAAAATAGTGGTATCACATCATTACATACCTTTTAAAAGAGCCCACACGTGTAAAAATATGTCAAAGGTATGTACAGTGCTGCTTAAAAGATTCCACTCTTTCATAAACACCTTCACACTTTTCATTTATTAATTTTACCTCAATACTGTTAAATTGCAAATACAGAAACTGTAAGCTATTTCTACACTGTCTCATAGCACCTGGAATTCTCAGAATTGGGGCCCCAGAGTATGAACAGGGCACCCTACTGATTTTGTCTGGTTTTCATCTTCCATAGAAAGCAGTTTTCAATCTTCTAGAGTAATCCTTATGAGTAAGTACATAATAAGGATAATATACTGGTGAAGAGATCCCATTAATATATACATCTACATAAACTGCACAAAATCTCATTTATTACAACATTGCAGGAGATGTTTAGATTTACAATTGCAATTCTGTGATTGATGACTGCACCCTGACACTGTAAAGTGAACAGCATCAGTGCCTGCTCAGGATAATTTATAGACAGAAGTACTTTTGGAAAAAAAACAGGGAAAGATATTAACTAATTATAATCAACATTTCCTTCCATTATATTTATGATTTTGCTTCACTAAACTTGGAGGACTGAAACCAGATGATGTCAGTTTTACATGTGGAGTCCATGTATTACTGCAAAGATCTGCCATTTTCTTCCTGTCCTGCTGGGAAACATCTGAAGGTGGGCCTCAAACTGATTCAGAAGATTCACTTAACAGCACAAACCTTCAATCAAGCACAACCCCACAAATCCACATTTACCTCCTACATTAAGTAAGTTAAAGTTTAAAACAATTAACAATTACTTAAATGAATTTGGCAGTTTTATACAAAACTGCAATTCGTAACCTTGTACACAGGGCACTCATTCTAGAGAGCTCATCTTTTAGCCAGCACAGCTCTTTGGATTTTCACCACTGCAAAGGCTTCCTGAAGAGATGCTTCTCCCTCCAGCTGCTCTAACCTCCTGACACTGTTCTCAGCTTATGACAACACTGTGTCTTACTGGGCAGAAATAATAAAAAATTTCAGAAATCTTAAAAGGTCAGAAAAATATCATCTTGTTAAGTGCTCATCTTCATTTGCAGGGATTTTTTCCTTCAATAAAGCATTCCACTTAAGAGACCCATTTCTCCCACGAGTGCCTTGGGAAAGTAAGCATTTGGAGCAGAGGATAAAACAGACATCTGAGCTAAAATACACATTACATCATGCCAGCTTTATGTTTCAGAAACACGAAAAACAGCTTTTTGTAAAATAAAAACAACGAATTTTGTTGCATCTGTCTCATTCAAGGATACAACAACAGAAGTCTGGAACTTACCTGCAGATATCTTACCAGTACCCTTATACTCCCCCACAGATAAATGTGACAAGCCATTGGCTGAACCAAGTTCTGACACAGAAATTTGATACGGTGGTCTCAGTTTGATTTCTGTCTGCATGTCAGCAAGATTCATCTTTGTTGACAAAGAACGTGTGTTGTTGTATCTCTGTTTGGTCCTCTGAATAAAATTATCTGTGCAAAATTTAAAATAAAGAAGTGTGTTTTGATGGACTTTGTTAATCCAAGACCATGCACCTTTTCAGCTCACAAATTGAAATACATAGTTTGAAATACTTGTATTTATCTTGCATTTTAAACACTGTTTCTGTTTTGTGCCTAATACATCATGGGTTATTTAATTCTGCAGTTAAAAAAAATTAAGCTCTAAAAATCTAATTATGTAATAACTGTGAATAAACTAATGACTTTTCATTGCATTAGACTGAATGCATTTCTAATACAATGGATTTACTGCACTTATTCTAGCTTTTCTGTTAGTTTAGTAAATATCCCTATGAAAAAATTATGTTGTGGAAGAAAAAATGCATTCATAGAAATCCTCAAAAGGAGGACAATAATGTTATACAGAAATTGTCAATAAGTGACTGACTGAATTACAGACAGGAATTAACCAACTGGAATATCTACCCCCATGTTTCTAAAACTGTAGTTCTTTTTGCTCTAATGTGCTTTATAAGAATATCTAATTACAGTAATTTCTAATATATACTCTTAAAGAGACATAAATTAATGGAATTCATAACAGCTGTTATCTGGTATATATGAGATGAGTTGGAGTTTGGAGAATGGATGCTTCACTACAACATAAGACAAATAAAAAATTCTCCCTTTCATGTATTGAAGAAAAGGTAGCACAGCTAAGAGCTAACACAAAATTGAGAAATTTCACTTGAGAAATTTCTGAAGCTCAATGACTTCACAGGTTAAGTATTTCAACAGGTATAAAGTCAAACAGCTCCATTATCTAGAAGATGAACTCCAAAGTTGGACATGCAAGGCTTAAACCAAAACCTAGATGAATGAACAGAAATAAGTTTGATAAAACTCTAGTAGCCTAATTTAATGCCCCCAAAAGTATTTCTTTATTGACTCTAACAGGAGTTAAATAAGATTCTAAATCCACCTGAAATAGAGCTATAAAATGCTTTGGACACTTTTGTGTGTGTGTGCATTAAGTTGCATCTATACAAATACTCATTTGTCTTAGTATGAAAATGAAGGGGGAAAAAGTCAGATCCTTACCAAACTCTATGAAACAGTATGGTCTGATAGCAGTATTTGTCTTCATCATATTGTAGGTAGTGATGAACTCCTTCTGAAGCTCATCCAGGAAACAGAAAGCCAGGACACTGGGATAATTTTCAGTGCACAACATCATATAGCTTACTCCCAGAGAACTTATAAAGCTAGAATTGAGAAAACATATTCAAAATTTCAAATTTAAATCCAGTGAATTAACTGCTTCTCTAGTCTGATCTCATATTCTATAATCAGAAAAACAAAAACTTATCTGGGGTAGCAAAGGAATAAATGTTTACTAAAAAGTGCAACATTATTCTAGAAGAAAAACAAGTTACTTTTAGGTGATGTTTTACTGGAACATCACACTGTACAATCATATGAGAAGCTGTATTACACATATATACATATGTAAGCATCTACACGTGTGTGTGTGCATACATACACACACACATGAAAGAGAAAATAAGAAAGCTTTTAGGATGCAGAAACACAGCAGGTTTGTCCCATAACAGCTTTTCACTCATCTCAAATGTACAATATCTGATCTGATGTAGCCCAAAAATGCAAAACCTTATCTTCAGATTGGCGGGGAGGGCTGTTGGTTCTTTCTGGAACATGGGAAGAAATAGAACTGTTCTGTAGAATGCAGAATTAATAATTCTCAAAAGACAGTTGCAAGGACAACCATAGATGGCAAATATGAAATCAGAAAAGGAGAGTTTGCAATATATATATTCCCTGTTGTATTTAGGCAATTCATTAGAGTTCAGGTTTTCATGATACATTCAAGTATCTTCAAAATCTTGCTGGATAACTTACAGTATTAGAAGTAATCAAAGACAAAAGTAGTAAAAACTATCCTGATGAAGCCTTATATGTCATTCTTAAAAGTTTGTTTTAAGCTAACCAGTTAAAAGGCCAACTACAGTTGGCCTGTTAAAAAAAAAAATGTACAGAAACAATTTAGTCCAATCTGGGCCTTAATGCAAGAATTGCTGGAAACTCACATATCCCAAGGGGAGATGGAGAGGGCTGACGACTTTCTAGGATCATTCAGGTGGTACACTTTCCACCACTGTAACTTCTACATGGTTACTAGAAGTTAAGATGAAATCACTCACCTCATTTAAAATATCTAAATTAGAATCAGAATTTAGGTCAGCTAAAGTGTAAGTGAACTACAATCAAAGATTTTCTTCCAAATATCAATTCCAAACCTACCCTTTCAGTGTAAAGCCACTCTTCCTATGATGCTGTCCTATGATTTTGTGCCCCTGTAAAGGAACTTCCATGAAAGTTTGAGAAGGTTCAAATCTTTCTACAATTTCTCAGTTTTGATTCAGTTTTAAATTTCTGCTACATAAATAGTGCCAAGAATTAATCTAAAGTGTTGCTAATGCGAACTATTAACTTTTTAACTTACAGACACACATTACCCAGGATGTTGCAAATACATAAATGAGAAGCCTTACTTTATATTATATTGTCCAGTTTTCAGAGTACATCTGTCAGGAAGCTGAGAAAGTTTTTTTGAGAGCATTTTAAAGTATTTTCTACATTCTTGCATTCCCGTGCTCTGGTCATAATCAGTAGATGCAGACAGTGGGAGTCCATCCCTCACACGGACCACAGAGGCAGATAAAATCATAGACATTGCCAACAGAGTTAATTACAACCTGCAACAAAACACATCAGGAGGAATCAGAATTAAGGTAAAAGCAAAAACAATAGAGTTAACTGTGATGAATCAAACTTCTCGAGCTGTACACTGGGTTCAGGCGTCAACTGAGGCACAGTGAGGATTTTCAACTATAACTCACACTACAGTCTTAACTGAACAGGACCTATTAATCTACATGAGCCACAAAACAGTTCATCAAACATTACATTAAATCAAAACATTCAAAAGTTTAGCAAGACAAGTATTAAAACAAGGATTACTTATCTGCTAAGCATCAGTACACAAATTTTTTCTCCTACAAGTGGGCGAACCGCTAGAATTTATATGAAGCCAAAAGCAAACACTTCCTCAGCTCTTAACACTGCTCTGCAGACTCCTACCATATACTACACCTATCACTTCAGACACTATGAAAAAATATTTTTGCCTCCCTCAGATGATGCTACTCAAGTTCCATACAGTCACAAACTGCAAAAGGAAACAGATTTCTGGATACAGCTGAAATATGCTTTTGTGTGTGATACTGACATGTTTACAGCACCTTTCAAACTATGACGTTAAGGGTGCTTTATAAGCCTCAGCAGCTGAAGGGCTGTATTCTCACAAGACAGAAATCCAAATTTTCCAAAAAAAACCACTGCCTCTCCACAAAAGAGAGAAAATAGCTATTTTTTTTACCTGAACTCTAACCTTCTCTATTTCCCACTCCCCAAAGGTTATATATCCATTAGAATACTTAATGAACAATCAGCAATATTCAGGTTTTTCAAGGTTATTTACTCCTCAGAGAAAAAGAGGCATATAATAATGTAAGCACTGAAAATGTGTTGTCATTTTCAGTTTAAGAAATTCAGCCTCATCAGCAGTCAAACTTCAACCTCCTTTGAAATCCATCCCATAAACCGAACATATTCCAAATTAATACCCTCATATTTTACTTGTACGGCACATCAGACTTTCCCCAAAGCTGTAACAGCAGTGGAAGCCACTGTTAACTGCAGTCTGATGAATACCTTGGGGCTTTCATCAGGTGCCCTTGTTATTTCAGCACTTCACGAGACAATTTCCTCCTGAATAATGTGCTTCCATCAGCTGGACACAAAACCAGAAAACAACTCCAACTCCAGGACTTCTCTACATCGGCCTGCTGGTGTGAAGCATTCAAGTAACTAAACCCACAGTTGTAGAAACTTTTACCTATCTCTGAGCTCATGCATGTGTTCCCAGAAGGACAATTCACACAGAATGCACACACACTCATTTTCTTCACTATGCTGCTAATGATATAACCAAGGCAGCAGCTCAAGAGCACAACAAAATTGCAGAGGAGCTTTAAACAGCAATGGTTCTCTGACAATAACCATCTCTATCGCCTGGAATCCTGACAGGGACTTTGGGACTGTATCAATATAAACAAAAGAGCGATGATGAGATACCAAGTTTAAATACCCCTTCATTAACTTACTTGCAGAAAACGTAATTTCATGGATCTGCATTTCCTCTGATGAAACAAATAACTTTGTTAGCACCTAACATGAAGAAAGGAATGTAGCTCCATGTCCTGTTTCAGGAAAAGGCATTGAATAGGACTGCACTGCAGGAGAAACCCAGAATCCTGTAGCCAGCTCTCAGAAGAAAAAATATTATTCTGTTCACTTTTTAAATTATCTCGACGGTTAAAGTTCATGTTGAGCTATCTGATGAGATAAGAACAAACAGAAAAAGTTAATAAATATATTTACTGGCTAACAACATTCCTCAGCTCTTTTTGTGAGGGCACACATATTGTAAAGGCCTGAACATAGCCAAAGGAGATTACTCAGAAGATACTCAAAGAAAAAAAAAAAAATAGAATAATATGGATATTAAAATGTTTCTGTGTTCTTTAAGAGAAGCTCAGGAAGTCCCATCACTTGAGGCACTTAAAAAGGGAAAACATATTACTTGTCTGCACAGTACAGGAGTAACTCAAGTTTACACAACCTTTGGCTCTGAATCCCATCATTCACCTCATCCACTATGTTTAATTAATCAATAATCTCTTCTGCTCAGAACCCTTCAGGAATGTAACACAGCACAACCACAGCTGTATTTCCAAAGCATTAAGATTTTCAATGTTCAATCTCATCATAGTTGCTCTGCTCCTACAACTAAGGACAAAGAACATCAATATCACTAACAACACCATGTATACACAAACAGACAAAACAAATGATAAAGATATTTTTGGGGTATTCTTTCAACTTTTATGTCTATTCTGTGTGTAAATAAGTATTTGCATAAATCTAGAACAAAACTTTCTTTGAGTCTCCTTCTTATATTCAGAGAAATACAGGCTCTATAACAGAAGATAAGCCTCTACTGAAACCTGTCAATTCTCTTAATATACTACAAAATCACACAAGGTAGAAATCGTGTTGAGCTGAAGATCTTAACACCAATCATGTTTTGTTAGTATCATCTTAAACACCCACCCAGTGAAAATACGAACTTTTTCCTCAGCTTCCTAATAGAGGAATCAGAAAGCTATCTGAAAATCACAGCTAATGTAAGAAAATTACTTTGTTTGGAAGATCATAGATATGTCAAGAGATGCATAATATACATACTGTAACAGAACATTCAGCCTTACCTGAAAATGTATTAACAAAGAAAAAAAGTTTACTAAATCTACCTTACCCAGTTCTCAAAACAAAGCTTTACACAAGGAGCCAAGCGGTAAATTTGATATGTACATATATATTTAGAGATAGAAGAAAGATAAGGTAGTGCTTCTAGAGCTCCCTCTAAATGTCTTTTTTAAACATCTGTTCAAAGCTGCAGGAAGTAATTCACCAAATCATCAGAAATTTCATATGTTTTCCTCCAAAAAATTCTATATCCCTCAACCACCTGAAGATGACAAAAGACTGCATTTCTACTACAAATGGTCTATAAATCTACTACAGGCACAAGGAAATGAACAGGGGTTGGGTCTGCTGTCCCATTCCATGACAGAACTGTGGAATACCAAATCCAGCCAGCAGGTGTTTGGCTCACAGGTATCACAGAGGGTCCTTCCCAAAACATGTCACCAGCCAGTGGGAACCCCTTGTCACAGGCTGTTGTCCATGCTATAGTGTTATGTGAATTTAAGAGGCAACTGGAAAAGTTCACAGGAAAAACTACCAGGGCTACTAAAACCAAATCACAAGCCTTTTCTCAGCAGGATTCTGACCCCCACATAAACGCCAACAGGGAGAGTACATCACAGAAGCATCACTCCATGCTTGCACTATTCTTGTTTCCCTTAGTATCTACTTCTGCTCCATCTTTATTAATTTCCCCTTACAGCCCTTCACAGCCCTCCCTGCAAATGAGGACTGAGAGAACTCATGGAAAAGAGGAGCATGGAGAAATCTGGCCACAGACAGGTAAGAGTCAGCAGAGTAGCTATTCCACTGTTACTCCACCGTCCCTAGAGCTGTCAAATTCCTCGTGCACGTCAGCATCCACTGTTTCACAACTAGGAATTAGAACATGTGCCTGGTTTCATTTCCATGCACGAACAAGACACCTCAGGTGATGGAAACCAGAGCCTGTTTCACTGTACTTTTTTTTTAAGACATTCAATTATCATATTGTTTATTTCTGTGTTATGACGGTTCTTGATCCTGAAGCATCATCCAGAAAAGTCCTAGGAACACTGAAAACAGAAACTGGAATGTTCCAGCCTTTTGTAACAAATTGGTCATCTAACTTGTGATCTGACAAGTTACACCTATCTGATACAGTCTTGCTTTTAAGTACCTTTAACAAGTGTTTGAAAATGACCTGTGACTATGATTTGCTCGGGACACTTTACCTTAAATAGTCTAGCTTTCGCAAAATTCTGAGCAGGTCTAGTGTAATGGCAAGCTTATCCTCCTGCACCTGACAGCCTTCAGCACCAACTTAATCACAGCATTTCTTGTGGGATGAAAATGTTCCATAAAATACAGAACTGGGAAGTGTGCGCAAGCTGCACTCTTGTCTGACACAGAATGAAGATAAAACTTCTGTGCTTACTTCAAGCGTAATACTGTTGGAGGATTTACTGTCCCTACTTCTGAGGGCGGTGACAGCTGCATTACACAGGCAGGAGCTGTAATTATTTTCACTCTATGGCATACTTCAGAAATTCGTGTTACAAACTGGAGCACTACAGAAGGACACAACAAATAAAGCCACTTTGACATCATCAGCTATGATGAGACAAGGCAATAATCCTAAACCACGAGCCAATATAAATCCTTTCCATAAAGCCAGGAGGAGACCTCAGAGGCAAAATCAAGATTCATAGAATCAATCAGGTTAGAAAAGACCTCTGAGATCTTCGAGTCCAACCTGTGACTGGACACAATCATGCCACCAGCCACCACTAATCTTTCCGAAGTGCCACGTCCAGTCTTTCCTAAACAGGTGGCTCCAGGAAGAGCGACTCCACCACCTTCCAACATATAATCATCCTTTCTGAAGAAATTCCTCCTAACGTCTAAACAATTCAGAAAAACTATGGGAATGGCACAAGCTGCATCCCAAAGTTTGGGAGCTGGACCCTTTCACCTACCACCTACTTACGTGGCAGCTCCGACACGACCATCTGCAGCCGCAGCAGAAGCGCTGACTCAGTGGTCACTGACTTAGGCGGATCCGCACCGCTCCAGGTCACAAAACTTCACACAACCTCCTGCAGAGCCTGGAGAGCGACGGAGACCCCTACACACCGCGGGCTCCTGCTACCGAGCGGCGCTTGCAAGGAGCCCCGAGCGGCCCTCCTTGCCTCCCAAGCCCGCCCTGCCCGCGGTAGTGGCGCTGCCGCCGCCACCAACACCCTCCGTGACGGCGGCGGCGGCCCCGCGCTCACCGCGGCTGAGCCGCGAACGCAGCCGGCCCTGAGGCTCCGCGGCCGGGCCTGAGGCCGGCAGGGGCGGGCAGGGNCGCGCGTTGAGGCCGCGGCGCTGCGGGGCGGGGCTGCCCTGTGGGGGCTGCGGGCGCTGCCGGCGTGGGGTCCCGGCGAGCCCCGCTGTCCGCCCGCGGAGCTCGGGGAGCTGCGCTGGAAGATGCGAGGCGGCTCCGGCGCCGCCGTATACGAAGGGGACGCCGCTCCCGTACGGTGCCGGCGCTTCTGTGCGCCTGTCCCCGCCGCGCCAGGCTCCTGGGCGTAGGTGTCTCACACCGCCCGGGCGGGAGCAGCCGAGCCACCGCCAGCGCTGCCTGACACAGCCTTGGCTGAGGCTGAATTTATCATAGAATCAGTCAGGTTGGAAGAGACCTCCGGGATCATCGGGACCAACCTATGACCCAACACCGCCATGTTAACCAGATCATGGCACCAAGTGCCACATCCAGCCTTTACTTACTCCAGGGATGGTGGCTCCATCACGTTCCTGGGCAGCAAAGTCCAATGTCAAATCACCCTTTTTGTGAAGAGATTCTTCTTAATGTCCAACATGAATCTCCCCTGCTGCGTCTTACCACTTGTCCTCTTGTCCTGTGCTCTGAGAGAAGAGTTCGACCCCCACCTGGCTCCAGGCTCCTCTCAGGGAATTGTAGGGAGCGATATGGTCGCCCTCGAGCCCCATGTTCTCCGGGATAATTCGCTCTGTTGTCAGCACGTCTGAGCTGTAGGAGCTGTGCTCTTTGGTTCTCCCGTGTAATAACTTCTGACGGCAGCTGGCCGGTGTCCACCAGGTTTAATGGATCGCACAGCCCTTGGCACATGCCTGGCGCTGTGTGAATAACCAGAGGTGTGTTTGGGGTCCTCTGCCAGGGCAGCGAGAGTGACTGCTAGCATGTGTGTGATGGGGATGGAGTAGCCACCAGGAAAAGTGCATTGAGACGAGCTGCCAGGCTAATCTCACCTATTTCCCTACAAATCAACTGGGCATGTTTCAACAACAAATGACAATACAAAAGTGAAAGTTTGCAAACCTCATTAGTAACCCTAGAGTGAGGTTCCTATTTTAAAACTACTTTCTTTACTGATACAAGGATTATTTTCTCCCTGTACCACTCTTCAAGTTCACTGTTTTTGTACCAAATCACACATTTTTAGTCTGTTGGCTCAAATCTCAAATGAAAGCAGCTTATTTCCTCACTAATGCCTTTTAATTTCTCCTTCCATCTGTTACTACTTCACTATCCAAGTGCCTGCAGTTTTGGGATAGAGGTAACACACCTCACACTCTGGACTCTCAGGCTCTGTGGGCTCTACTCAGGAGCAAGGGAATCAGGAGGATGGTGCTGGAGCACATCAATGCTCTCCAACCTCAACTCTGCCTTCTCCAAGCAATTTTAAGTGGACACCTCTGGCAACCCTGGATATCAGTGTAACATCACCTCGCTCCCTACTCCAGTGATTCAGGTGAGGAAAAATTGTCTCTTGGGTCTTAGAACCAGGAGTAAATTGCTGTTGCTGGAGATTAGTTTCACCCTTTCAGCCTCCAGGTTTTCTCCTCTGTGCTTCAAGGAAAGCTCAGCCAAGCTGAGGGCTCAAGCTCTCTGAAGCAAACAAGGCCACAGCAAGGAGTACTAGATTAACTGTGGCTCTGGGGCTGAGTAACCGAGGGAAAAGTGGCAAAAAGGGAGAAATTGTATTTAGAGCAGACTGGAGACAGGGAGGTGGTGGAGCAGGGAGTCAGAAGATGGGGCTGGCGTGGAGATGTGGAAGAGGAAGGAAGGAGCAGGTGAGCAGAGGGGCCACAGAAGGAGAGATCACTTGCTTGGTGAGGTAGTTTTTCTCTGAACATACAAGCTCAAGAAAAAGTGATGTCCTGGAGAGCCTTTCCTGAGCATCCTTCTCTCTGTGAAATCTGGCTGTGGGCAGGAAGTGCCAAGGGTGGGCACCTCAAACAGGTCTTGCCAAAGCCTTGCACAGGATGGAAGGTGTGCATGTGTGAATACACAACTTGGCATCTCCAAGTCAGTATCTTGGCCTGGCAGGAAGGCCAGTATCTGTTCCCAGTCAGGCTTTTATAGAGTGGAGGATGGGGACATCTCAGTCCTGACTGACTATGCACAAGTAAAGCACACGTTCAGAAGATACATTAATCTGAATAATTTCCAGAGGGCCCTTACCCTGTATAAACAGAGTGCACAGTATTACAAGCTGCTACACAGTTTAACAGCTTATGATAGCATCTACTATAATGCAAAGAACTAGTGATTACTTAATTAGAGGCTGTCTAAAGGTTTGTGGTAAGTGCATACGTGTGTAATTTTAATTTTTCTAGTTCTTCTGAATTGTTTGTCTTCCAACCCTAAAATTCTCCTAACCTTTCATGAATGTTTTAAAGAAAAAAGATAAGCATTTTGCATTTGCATAAACAGGACTTCAAGTATTGTATATACATCTATTAGTTAAGATTCCTAGGGGGAAAAAACCACATTAGTCTTTATTTTCAGGTGAACCTGGCCCCAAGAGGTTAAATAAATTGCACAAGGTCACTTGAGGGAGGTAGTGGCAGAGTCAGAAGTGAGGTTACAGCTCCAACCCTCCCAGCTCTCACGGTGAACTTAAATCATATCTGTTATTCAAGAATTTGCATGCCTAACAAGCCAGTTACACTTTAAATTGTGTTTTTTCTTGTCCCATTGACTCCCCTTAGACACAGAAGCAGTGAAACATTGTCAGAGGGGCAGCGTGCAGTGAATGCATTAGTGAAAGCTGCAGCCAGAGATAAAACAGGTTCATAAGAAGGAAATCCAGTCAGTGCAAAGGGAAGCCAAAGGGGAGGAGTGTAGGTGTTTCAGAATGAGGAGATGAGGAGGCAAAGAGGAGCATGAGACAGGGTATGGATGGTGTCAGAGGCTGAAGAGAGTGCAGGATGGAAAGGACTGGTGACAAAGGAGTGCCCACAGTGCCAAACCCCTCAGAAATGCCAGCAAGGTGCATCTCCATGAGCACAGCAAAATAGAGAATCCATGCACTTGCTGAGTGTGTCATCAGCTGAAGGCAAAGTCCAACAGCAAATGCTCAGAGATGAGTTAGGACAGGATTTACCTCACCAAAGTTAAGTGATCTGGAAATTGCCCTCTGTGAAGAAGCTCTTTGTTGCTATTTCTCCTCAGTCACTGCAGGGAGCACACATGTCCTGCTGCATCTATACACCTCAGCTTCGGATGGCTAAAGGTAGGAAAGACAAACCCTTAGGCTCTGTCCACTGGATTTAAACATGACTTTTAAATCAGGTTTCCCCAAGGAAAAATATCCATCTCGAGGAGCTGGCAGCAGTTGAGCTCATCAGTGATGGAGTCGCAGGAGCAACACAGAAGTAAAGTTCTGAAAGGAAAATTCAACTTCAGTTTTCTTTGCAGCAAATTAAACTGTAGAATAGATCAGATTACTGATCCACTTTTTGACTGTTTTTATGGGGAAAATAAAAATCTTCTGTGATTTAGACTAATTAAACCCAAAGCCTTCATCTCGTTTTTGGGGTTTATTTAACCCAAAAAGCAAAAAAACCCTTCTGTTTACTATACGTTTCTCATTCTATTGTTCCTTTCTCTGTATCATTTTTTTTTTCTTACATCTTTCTTAAAGTTTGGTGCTTGAAGCTGCAGGTATTTGTCAGAGTACCTTTTTCAACAGGATGGGGGAGCAGGCAGACGTTCCACGAGCTTTTTATTATTTTATTCAGGCATCCGCCTCATGTACACAAGAGATGGTACATGGCTCACGACTGCTGCCAACCTGAGGTTTCTTAGTTACAGAACATTCTTTAAAGTTTTTCAGCCAATAGCATGCTTCTAGAGTTTACAGACAAGTGTTCTAACCAGTCACTAAAAAACACATGTACACCTGTTACAGACAATAGTCGCTTGTATGTCTTGTAATAATGCACAATATTCCATTATTAAGCTTAAAACTTCAGTATCTTTGGTAAGCACATTTTCTGCAGCTCCAAGACTTCTCTGAGCCAAACCTAGAAAAACTAACCCTTGTTCTAATGTCCTTGAAGCTGGAGGTATTGTTCAGGCTGGGGCTTTAGCTAAAAACCAGACAAACATCCATTAATATGCTTCCCGTTTTTTGGATAGTAATGCCAATTCCCATGAAAAACCAGGTATGTTGAATTGGTAAATTGATGTGGAGTGCAGCTCAGCTGCATCACGAGGCCTTTACTCTCCCGGGCTCCTGAAATCATGGCACTGGCTAAAAGCTCGTGGCTTTCTAACAATTTCGCACTCTAAAAAATTGTTCCCAATTTTAGAGGTTTTAGAGAAACCTGTGTCCATAATCGCAAGAGCTAGGATTATACTCACTGGAATGAACTGTTCTTGCTAACACAGCATCAGCAGACGTGCGAGCAAGGTCATAAAAATCATCAGCAGAATATGCAGTTTATTTTCTTGCTTCTCTTTTTAAAAAACTCCTCTGCTGATTCAGTCTTAAGGCCCTGTGCTGGGCCCAAGAGTTTCTTGCATGGAACACTAGTATTTAACTCTCAAGGGCTTTACAAAAATGAAGCAACCTCGTAATGTGACAGAAAGTCTCTCACTGCTAATAAATGCAGATGTTAGAACAAAATACAACTTTATCCCAATGGCTCTTGTTGCAGCGGGGGCCAGTATGATCAGCTGCATAAAGAACATCTTATTTCTGAAAAGTAATCTTCACACTGCATCCCAATTAGTTTGAAAAGCAATGTGTTGTTAATGTATTTTTATTTACAGGGCCATAAGCATTATGGGCTTATGGAAATAACACGAGTGAGCTTTTCTGATGATCATGTCCCAAGCCATTCCAACAGTGATGGGCTCTCTTTGGGGCTTTTCTGCTTCCTTTATTCCCTCTCTGGTAGAAGCAGCTGATCTGAAAAGCCTCATGAATATACTCCTAGTACACATAATCCCTTTAGTTCCCTGCATGACTGTAATTGAACACATTGGCAGACTTTGTTTGTATTTAAATATTTTCATAGAAGGGAAAGTCATTCCAAGCTGATCACTTCATGAGGCCAAAAATTTCATTAGGAGTCATTTGAACAATTACAATAAATAAAAAAAAAATCATTATTTGTCATTACGGTTGTGCCATAAACACTATAATTTATATTAAAAGAATTCTTAGTCCCTAATGAAATTTGCCTTTGTTTATGATAATCACCACAACAAATTTATTGAGTAAGAAAGAAAACACATATGGCTTTGTAATCCACAGTTGGGTTGTTCTATTTGAAATTTAATTCCGAAGGATAGAAAGGTTTCTCAGGACTGAAGGATTATAGGTACTGTAATATCTAATAAGATTATAAGATGGAGGTGGTGGCTCACTGTAATAGAAACCCACTAAGACACAGGGTGGGTGGGACTTTCTGGGTTATCAAATGCAGTCCCCAGGTACTGCAGGCAACTGGATCACATGGTCCATTTAATACATTTTGTGAGCTTCATGCTAAAACTAGGTACGGTTTCATCCCTATAATTTTTATACCCTCACTATGCAGGTGGATAAAGAACACCTAATTGATAGTCTAAATTATTCATGGCCAATTTATACCCACTTGCTCATACACCAAGATATTATACACCTTTAATATTCTCCCTACCTGATGTATTTACAGAAAGCAATCAAACTACATCACAGCCCAGCTGCTGGGCTAAACAAGCCCCTTATGCTTGCTGTCCTTTCATGAAAGGTTCTCCAGTCTCCTACTCCTCTTTGTTGTACCCATTTCATTAAGAACCTAGCTTTCTTTAACACAATCAGAATAATGAGTTTTATTCCAAATAAAATCTCGTTGGTGTCTTATTCAAAGATGTTCATACTTCCCTTGCTTTGCTAGAAATGTCTCTCCTATTGCATTTTAGAGTTTCAGTTGCTTTTTCCATGCCCATGCTGCACTGGGGCAGCTTGAAATTTTTCTGTGTTATTGCATTTTTCCTGCAGAATTTTGTCTGCTGCTACCTCCCTTACTATTTGTATGGCCTCGCCCTTCAAGGATATTCAGCTCTTGCTTTGCAATATTCTGAACTTTCTCTACACTAATGATACCTCCTAACTTGGTGACTTCAATGTATTTTTATGATCAGACACCTCTGTTTTCCAAATATGCCACTGATGAAAATAATAACAGTCAGCCTTAAGACTTACAGTTTAGGAGCACTGAATAATTCCCTTTCAATACAGTTCAGCTTCCAACACCATGGATACTTTGCAGTTTGTCTATAAATCTCAGACTTCTCCATGCAGGAGATATAAATTTATACACGGTTCCTCATCTGCTATTTTATTCAAGTCCAGACAGCCAGATTTCCCTTCTTTGTCTAGCTAATTAATTACTCTATCAAAGAGACCTATCAGATTATTTTGATATTATCTAGCCTTGGTAAATGCCCGTTCCATTTCATTCTGTTTTCCAGTGACTGTCGTGACTTTTACAATTTTCTTCTCCCACATTCTTTTCCAAAAGCCTGACATAAAATATTGCTGTACACAAACCAAAATATATTGTGCTTTTTCAGTGAAAAATCCATGTTTTATTTGTCTTTGGTATGGATTAGTTATTTACATCAATATACAATCTTGACTAGCAGGTGATGTTGAGCAGCAGTTGTAGATTGGTTGACTCTGTATTCCCAGCAGAAATGTACATGCATCCTTTTTTATTCTAAATAGTGTTAGTATCACTTTTTAAAAGGATTGGAGTACAAATTTGGCATGCTGGTCCATGACAAACTGAGACACAGCCCCACATGCAACAGGGTGTTTTCCTGAACAGCTTTACAGTCAACTGATACATGTTGCAGAAAATCAGAGGACAACATTTACAGTGACTTGTATGGTGATCACGGGCATTGGGCATGGAAGAAATACAGAAACAGGGAAGAGTTGGGGAGGATTTGGCTGAGAGGTGCTGGATGATTGTTTCAGATAGAGATAAATTACACATGGTGTTGTCTTCTTTGTGCTTAATTTTAATTATGTTCTGAGCAGTACGCAAGTTGAAAGAAGAGCTGGTAAGAAACCAAATCAAGACTTGAATTTCAAGTCCACCACTGACCCACAGACTTTGTGTGTCCTTGGGCAAAAGGCTTTGTTGGGTTTTTTCCGTCTCACTGCCTCATCTGTAAAACAGAGATAACACTACTTCTTTTTTTCCCAACCTGACTATTTACATAATAAAAGCCTTTCCATGCATGACAGACTCTTATGTATTTGTACAGCATCTAGAATAATGAGGACCTGGATCTTGGGACTACAACACAAACAATACACAACAATTAAGATTATACATCCATCCAAAATATTCCTAATGCACCTCTTACTACAGTACCTTGCCAGAGAGACATGACTTTATTCCACGGTGAGCTCTGTTTCTTTGATTTCTGTGGTCCCTCCTTTTGTGCTGCTCTTTTGCCTGAGAAAAGCTTTGGCAGAGAGCTAAGTTTTACATAAGTCTGGAGTTCTGTGACAATCTTTTTATGGTGTCCTGCAGGTGGAAGGCATGATGGACCCCAGAGTCTGAATGGAATTGCATGGAACTGGGCAGCATCGTGCAGCACCTCTGCCAGTTTCCTGTGGTCCCATTCACCTCCCACTGGGTCAGGAAAGATCTGCCTTGAAGGATGCTCGTCCCTCTGTGAAAAGGGAAAAGAAAGAGCCTCTCATCCATATTGTCCCTGGGGAGGACAGTGTACCCACTGCAGGTCAGCCCAGCACAGAGCTGTCTTCTTGGTAAGCAAATCCTACACCCTTGGAGAGCTCTCACTACATTCTGGGGCTGCAGTAGAAAATGTTGGATCTGCTCATCCTATTCCATACTTGTGGGATGGGGTACAGTAATAAGCATCCCCTCACCATCAACCTGGAGGCTACAGGATCAGAGATCCATTATTGTGCTGTACATTTTCCTAGGAAATGTTCTCTGGAGAGTTTATGCTCAGCTTGGAGAAAGACAGCTTCCCACGCCAGAACTTTTGGGAAGTGGGAAGCTTTTTCCCCCTGGCCTGTATGCCCAGAAGGTAATGCCAAAGTAGCGTTGGAGGTCAGGCTGGGTCTGCACTGCGATGTCTCTGCGTGCTGAGAGAAAATAAAACAGAGGGTGCTTGGCTACCCTGAGCTGGTGTGTCCAGGCCCTGAGGCTGGGCTGGCTCTGCAGCTACTTGGCATGGAGAGGAGGAAAAACATGCATAAATTAGGAGCTCTTAAGGCCAGTTTCCTTCTTTGGTCCCAGAATAACTGGCCGAGGGCACCTGTATTGCAGCAGCAGACCAACCTCCGTGCTGACAGGTGACACTCCTTAGTGCTTCCCTTGTGCTGGCAGATACACCACAACATTAATTACACTGTGCAGCACTGCCCTGGCTAAAAAACATGGATGTTCTTCCCCCCCTCCTTTTCTTCACGAGATTTTTACAAACAAAAAAGAACACGAGAAGTGATGGTAAATGCATTATTAATAATACATAGCTGTAACTGATTAGTTTGGTTTCCTGTCCTGCACAAAGAAGATTGTATTGTGCTGTGCCTATTGTTTTATGGGAACTCAGGCTGGATACCAGGTGTCTGTTACAAATGTTGGGCACCAAATTAAACACCCACACATACTGAAAGGACCAGCAACATGACAGGAGGAATTATTCATTTTGCCAGCAGTAAAATGACAAAGCAGAGGAGTGACAAATGCTCTAGATAAACCCAGAGCTCCAATTTAATGCATGGGATAAGGACCTCTTTTTCCAAATAAAGACTCCCCTCTTGCAGTTTCTTACTTCTCCATAATTTAGCTGTGCACATATTTGGCATTTAGAGTGTGACGGATTTACACATTTGCTATCAAATGAGCTGCAAGAGCTAATCAGCTCGGGCAGAATTGCACATATTAATGAAGAAGGCTCTTCTGCATGCCTACAATGTAGACACCCACTTAACTGGGGCACCAGAGACTAATTTGAAAAGATTTTGTTCACGTAGCTCTTTTCCTATGATGAATGCTTGCAGGGAATCATGCTGTAGAGAGGGAGCAAGCAGTATCTGCAAAATCTGGCTAAATGGTTCTCATTACTGAGTGATGGAAGAGCAATAGGAAAGATAATTTATTAGTGGCTCAAAGCTAATGAGAATAATTAGCACTATGATGCTTTCTAAGCAAACACAGAATAAGTGTTCCTTAAGGAGTGCTGTCTCCCTGCAGCAGTGCCGAGTGCTCTGGGCAGGAGGGCAGGACTTCCAGGGGAAGGAATCTTACAAACCAAGGACAAGGGCAGCTATGTGGAAACACCCAGATCCTATGGGCCTGCCTTAGAGCTGTGATTTCCTAAATTTTTGGCTAACAGACCATCTTTTTTTCTATCTCGAAAACAGCTACACTGGGCTGATGAATAGAGTTTACACTTCAGTTTAACTCCTCGGAAACCAGGGGTTGGAAATTGCCACCTTGGATACTGAGATTTTATGCAATATTGCATCACACAGTGCCTTCCAAAAAGGCAAATACCTCTTGCAAAAGCCAAGCCAGTTGAAAGTGCTTTGCAGGAAGTATTTCAGCAGCAATGGTCAGTCTCCAGGAATCCTGGCTGCCAGCAGAATAAATGGCATTTGGCTTCATTTCCTTTGTAGGCACCCAGGTATCCTCCTTCCTCACTCTGTAAATAAAAGCAGGATGTGCAGAGAAAACATAGCATCTTCTTATGACCAGTCAAAGAAACTAATGGGAAAAACTCTGGTTTCCAATCAGTTCCAGCACAGAGCAGTAATGTACACAACCGGATTAGCCAAAGGGCTGAACTCCTGTGGTTCCAGCAGAGCCATGGAACGCTCAGGGATGCTGGGCTGCCAAAGGCAAAGGAAATGCCAGCGTTTGGCCACAGTGCTCAACACCTGCTGATAAAAGCTGATTTTCCCCCCACCTCTCGGCTTTCAGAATTTACGCCTGCAATCCCAGTGTTCCATTACAGACCTAATCACACTAAAGTAAGCTATTAAATGAAAACGAGGTGCATGTGGGCAGCAGTCCCCACTCCCCCGAGTGCTGTTTGGAGCAAATAGATTGTTTCATAGTTTGTAAAACGCAGTTGGCAGGGGTTCAGTGTTATTCTAGGAAATCCATGTAGGCAACATTTCTTTCTTGTAATATAGCACTATCAAGAATATGGAGAGTGATTTTACTTTTTATTTTTTAAAAGGCAAACAGACAAAACATCTGTAGGCTGCATCGCCAGGTCTTGACTTTTCTTTTGAAAAGCAGTTCGCCTCTAAAATCAAAATCACACATAAGGCAATTCCATCTGAAACAAGACTCTCTGAAGCATTCTCTTAAAGCTTACTCATGATGGGAGTTTTATCTGCTTTTTTACTCCCAAATTAAATGCTGCAAGAACACAGACCTTACCTCTCTAATCTTTTTTCACCAGTAATATCAATCTATTTTTGCAGATGACTATTGAAAGGATTTTAAGTTAGCAAGATTTGGGGACTTAATTTGGTCTGAGTGGGAGTTTAAAAAAAATCCCAAGGCTGTTTCACCCAACTGCAACTGTTTAGGAGGGGCTTGGGGGTCAACATGGCTGTCAGATCCAAAATGCAATTTTAGAGGGGGAGGAAAGAGGAAATGGAGGTTTTTTAGGCTGCTTTTCTTGACTCAGACTGAAAGCAAGTCTCTTCCAGCCTCCCTTGGAGGAGTTGCTCTGGTTTGAACAAGTAAGGCCATAGTTACTAAGTCAGGGATGGATGGATTACAACAGAGTCAAATCATCCTCTGGGGTTGCAGGGGTTGGGATAGAAGCTTATGCTTATCTTGGGGCTCCCAACTTGTGTTTGCCATATCCCAGAGCATTCACTCCCCTGGGAACTTTTCCCTCCCTCTGGTGGATGAAACAAATCCAGCATCTCAGGCTATTTTGTTAGATGGGAAAACCATTTCCTCTCCAGCTTCCAGTATGCACAAAATGCTTGGCCTTGCTGCCCTTCATTTCTTGGTCCAACCCCACAGCAGGACTAACACAGCCCTGTGGGCTATTTATATCTTGTTTAAGCCAACACTGTGGAACAAAGTGATGCACAATCCTTGCTCAGCCTCTCTGCTGTGTACAGGTTTTACCCTTCCTCGACAAGATTTAATCTTCTTAGGGTTAACTATGTAGCAGACGTTCAAGACCTTTGAATCATACCTTAAAAAGACTGAAAGACCAACCCCATAATTGCAAGAGCAGAATCTCTGATTCATTGCAAACCATTTGTTATCAGCAATTAAGTTTCTTGCTGATAAATGATTCATGACTTGAAAGCCCAGATTACTCACTTTTAACCACGGCAGAAAATTCCTGTGTGATTATGAACGCCTGGGCTACGCATCTGCTGCGACAGGCTGGAAAGTCTGAATGTGTGAAATGACCATTTAAATACAGAAAATAAGAGCTCTTACATGTATTTTTCATTCACAGTTTGTAGAAAATAATAAACTATTTCAATTTCAACGTGACTGATGTGAATATAAACATAAACTGACTTCCCTAGCAAATAAAAACACCAACTTTTGCTTTACTGGAGGCACTAAAACAGTGTGACTGATATCCAGACCTGGCCTCCTAATTAAAAAGGCTTGGAAGCAAAGCTCCGAGCTCCTGGTACACTCTAGTTCACAGTAACTAAGGCTTTTGTCAGCCATTTGATGTAATCATTTATGGTGTTCAAAACTGTATTTTTCAAAAGCTATTCAGACCATAAACCAGATGAGTCATGACCCTGTAACACAAGGTAAATTATTCTCAAATATTTTATATTTGTGCATTAACACATGATTAGCCAAGAAAAAATGAATGTTCAAGTCCAAGAAGTAACTGACAAAAGACTGAAGGGAAAAATGAGAATTCCTAATTTTATTATGGTGTAACCAGCTGTAAGGAATTACTGGTCTGAAGCACAGTGTGCAATTGTCTTATCCTAAACATTTACTAAAGCCTATAATTCAGAATGATCCTGACTAGTGAAGTCACTACTGGCAAGCTATCATTTTTTTCTTTCTTATTTTTGAAGAAGTCTACATTTCTCACCAATTAGCACCAGCATAGGCACAGCCTATGCACAGAAATGCTCTGCATTTTCTGGAGGCTGTATGTCGTTAATGCCAGCTGCTTTCACTCTGAGATCAAAAGAGATTCAGCAAGAGATTCAGACTGATCACATTTGATAGTTTGCTAAAAGCAGAATAATTCCTGTTTGAGATTCAATGGCATCAATATGTACTGTTTCCAAAATGCAGGGCAGAGTGCCTGCTACTTACTTGAGGATAGCTTGAAATAAAGAATTATCATTATCTTCTGCAAAAGTGCTACACACAACCTAAGTAACTGTGCTAATTGAAAGGGAAAAAAACAGAGTAAGAGACTTCATAAATTAAGTTACTTTTACACTATGATATTATGTACTACTATGATATTATGTACTACTATCAGACAGCTGACTTTTTTGGGTGAAGAGGCTCATCAGGTGCCTAATAAGAGAAGATACTTGGCACAGCTCCATGGCCATTCCAATTATGTCATGGTTAACAAGCTGGCTACCATACAAGGCCAATCAGGCTACTGGTACTCCACAATACTCACTAATGGCTTCAGCAGCTTAACGGTGCCAAGCATACAGTGCCATTAATTAGGCAAGAGAGAGAAGGAATCAACACCCCGGAAGGAGATAAGATGCCATTCACCTCCTGAGCAGTCCTTCAGCACAGCCTGTGGCTCCAAACTAGAAGAAAACGAGATGGGCAGACTGAGGAGTGCTTCAGACCCAGGTCCCAGCTCTCTGCTGCAGGAAGCTGTTCTGTGCCCCCTGCAGTGCCAGGACAGAGGGAGGCTGACCCTCACACCAGCACTCCCCAGGCTGGGATGTCCCAGCCACGGACACTGGGAGCTCATCCTGCGTGCGCTGGCTCTTCCTGAGCCACCTCAGCTGTGGCCATTCGCCCAGTGGGGAAGAAGCTGAACGAGGCTGATTAATGATAAAAATACTTGTCTTTTTCAAAATTTATTTTTAGTTCAAAGTGAATCACAACTTCCTGCCCCTCCCTCTCCCCTCCTGTGAAGACAGAAGTACCTGCAAGATCAAGTTTTTTTTTGTTTAAGCATCAAAAATGTAACACATTTCAACTGCTGCTGATACAGGTTTTACAGTGATGACTGTCAGAGATTGTGCAACTCCTTAAGGAGCAAAAAGGAAAAATCCTTCCTACAAATGCAGATAAACTTTTGGAATGTAAACAGGTAATACACACAATTACTGCATTACCAGAAGTATTATGCATTTCTCAAAACAGTTGAACATAACACTTTACAACACGTATTTGATATGACTCAATCATAACTTGAAGGGAGACTGTGTACCCGATAAGAGTAACCACATACCCCTATAAGTTAATCATTCCTGCCATAAATTACAGATACATTTGACAGTATTGATGCCAGAGAAGGAGGGTTTTTAATTTCACCCATGCTCTGCTGATTTTTGATGTGTGGCTTAATTCACTCAATACATTTTATAAAGGTATGTAAACAGTTCTGATTTAAAGAACAGAGAGGTTTAAATGAAATTAACAGATCTGGACTGGTCAACGTTAATGTCTTCATTAACTCAGATACCTTATTTATCCCTGAGCACCTTAAAATTGTTCCCCCCAAATCTCAGTCAAGAACACATAACTGTTTCACAAGAATGTAAAACTCCATTTGAATAAATCTGTGACTTATAAATCCCATTTTCCTGGACTGATTTAAACAAAACATAACAAAACAAAACAAACCCAAACCAAACTGTGTCCCCTCCCCTTTGTTTTTTACATGTACTGCAATACCGGAACAAAAATTTCACCCTAACAAACATCACCTACAGACACACTACAGACTACAAAAATATTGCATAGGAGTGTCAGTGGGCATAGTCTCCCAACATGAGAGAAAATGCTAAGTTTTCTTTAAAACATTATGGCAAAATTCTAATTTATTTTCCTTTTAAAAATCAAGTGGTTTCACTTTATTTCAAAATTGTACAAAATGGCCATGGCTGTTTATAAAAAAAAAAGTCTCTGTCTTGAGAATATGTGAAGTCTCAGGTGCATCAACAAAAGACCTGGAACCATTCACAGTGCAGCGGAAAGCTTCTTTTGAGGCAGAAACTACAATTCATCCTTCTTCTTTCCTACTCTTTCATGATCTCTTTCTCTCAGGGTTCGCATGAAAGCAGTGAATCCAGACTCCTAGTTTTGAAGGAAGAAAAATACGGGTCATATTTTTACCAACAAAGCAAAACAATCCATCAAGAACACTTTGAGCTTCTGTATCCCAGCAGAATATAAACTAAGGAGCAGTTTAGTTTCTGTACCCCACGGCAGAACAGAAATTAAGGAGCAGTTACTGCTTCTGCGTTGCCTCATCGTGCCATGCTCTGCTCCAGTGCTGCTCCACTGCAATGCAAGGGGAAAATATCCACACACATCCCACATGTCAAACTTTGAAGAGATGGGACACAGAGAAAAAGGCCTCAAAACTCACAGGACAAGGTAAAGTCTGTCACTAGAACTGCCATTGATGTCTTTTTGTTGGAAACACTCAAAAGATATTTTCAAGCTGCCTTTGTATGCTATTTGTGTCATTTTAAAAGCAGTTACTGGATTGTATGTTGACAACACAAGGAAATAACTTTTTTTTTGAAATTACTATTAAAATTATGATCAAAAATTTCAAACCTCATTGTCTAGATGCCAACCTCTGTATTTCAACAACTTACAATTTAAGGCTGTTGAATGCCAGCAGCTTCCTTTTCCAAGGAAAGCTGCGAACACAGCTCTCAGGCATTTCAGATGGGTGGAGATGTTAACACCTCTGTTGGAATACACTGTCTACTGGTACCCCAACACTGAAGTTTTCTGGGCAAGTAGCACTGCTCCCACCCAATCTGACCATTTATTTTTGCATTCAAAGAATCACACAATACACCACTCAAAACTGGTGATGAAGAGGGAAAATACTAAAGGTAGAGAGCAACTAACAGAAGTCAAAGACTTAAAACAATGCTGGGGAACAACAAACCACAAAGCTTTTAGAAGGCTGAACAACAAAACACTTTCTTAAAACTATTGACTATTCTTCCACTGAAAATAAAGGAAGTGACAAGCTTTGGCCATTTGTCACCTGGAGACATCTGGCAATTGACAGCTCCTAGGAGAGGCACTGTGCTAAGCACTGCCTCCAGCATTACCATGATAAGAGATAACAAACCCTAATTCAATGCTGCACAAGCAGATGATGTTAGGTCCCCTGAGAGGTGGAAGGGGAACAGAGCAGCCAAAAGCAGAGAGACTGAGATGTTCCTGTTGGGTAATTTTTACCCAAGAAAAGATTGGCTGCATATAAGGGATTTGTTAGTCAACTTTCCAGTGTATGGGTAAGTATCTCTCAGCTGCTGTGGCCTAAGTATCACCTGTATTGGATATAAATTCTTTTTATCAGCCACCACCGATCATTTCTCTCATGTATCATTTCTTTAAGTATGGGTTAGAGATGCAAAAACTGTGGCTGAAATCTTACTTCAATTGTTGGCTACTGCATCCATCTTTACTTTTAAGAAAAGATCCAGAATTGGAACTAAACATGGTATCCATAACAACGGCTGGATCTGCACCATGAAATGGTAATTACTGGGGTCCAAGTATGCTGAAGAAAACTGGGAGGAGAAACTCCATGAATACTTCCCCAAGATCCTGACTAACAGAGAACCTCAGAACCTGGCTTTTTAATTCATGCTTCTACATAATTTTCTGAGTGATAAGAGCAGCAATAACTTTCAGGCAAGCATCTTTTTTCAAAATCACTGTATGGCTCAAAGACCCCAAGTTTTTCTTGCAGACCCCAGGCAATCAATGGCTGCTGAGGAGTAACCTCCCTCTAGGAGGTTATGACAAAGGCAGCCCACAAATAATTGAATTGCTTCCGTATTTTCAGGCACTTTACAATCACTGAAGGCATTATGCCATTTCTGCCCCCATTTCTTGCACTCATAGCATATAATTAGCTGGCCACAGCAGGACAAAAGAATGAACCTTCAGCCCAGGGGTAGATGGCACAATTTGTCTTCCCATCCTGAGTGCCAGGAGTGAATCTGATTCAGTGCAAATGAGATATTTACTTCCCCCTAGTCTCTAAAGGACAGCTTTGTCCTGGCTATAAAACCAATGGTCTGTCACCATTTGGCAGCCTGGTGGACCTGTAACACATTTGCAGTGTCCATGCAACCCAGAACTGACAGGAGTTAAGTCCTGTGTTTTCTGGCATTTCTGCCAGCAGCACATGCAATAAACCCTTCCCTTTCACTCAGTCCAAATTCACTCACAGACTTTAGCTTAAAGAATAAAATATACAAAGAGCATTACCAAATCTAATCCTTTTTCCTCTTCTCACATCCCTAAAAATAGAACAAGTGTGTTCCTAATGCAGAGATGTACAGGATTGTGGTACAATCCATGTAAGACAGCAACAGAGGCAGTTCAGCATTCTTCCAGCATGGTAAAAATTCACTCCACAATTTTCATTTGCAAGGCAGGACAGGCAGAGAAGACTTTCCTCTCTGTACCAGGTGATGACTCTTGCTTTCACTTACCCCTCGATCTCCTGTATATTTTTCCACAAATTTCCCGTAGTTGTAATAGTTGAAGGTGGGGTAGCCATCAACCCCCTCCTGCTTACACAGGTCATGGTTCTGTCCTTTGGCACAGTCCACTGCAGCATAGGCAATCTGAAACACAAGATATCACACTGAGACAGGAGAAGACAAAGCAAGAGCCCAATTCTTGGTGATGCTGCTGCAGTTTAGCCTTAGCAAAGAGAGAGGTCCAGGTCTTCTGCCAAACATGCAATGGCTTCTGTAAGGGCTCAGCAGTGGAGGGAGAGCAGAGGGTGGTCATCGCCTGGCCTGTGCAGCTGCATGGCATGTTCAACTCACAGAGCAGGAAATCACCTTCCCAGCCTTCCCACTGAGCTCTGTGTTAGACTCCAAACAGGAAATCCAGAGGCTGGGTTAATAAAACCAAATCCGAGCACAGTGGTCACAGCTCTGTCATGCTGCAATATTTTTCCTCCACTTTGGTTTCAAGTGATGAACAGTGACAGTGATGGTGACAGTAATGACCCCCCTAACCCAACCTCCTTCCTGTGGCATGGCTAATGCTTGGAAAAGTTACCAGACATGGATGGTCACTTACACAGCCTATTCATAGATGAATGATTTCTACCCCAAATAGCTTTTCTAAACTCCATGCAGCTCTTCCAAGGTCAAATGGGGATGGGTGAGAGGCCAGAGCATCATCTACCAAGCACTGCACATAGGGAAGAGGTTGTTTGCTTACAGTCTCAGCCTGGGTTTGTATTTCCTTCCCTGTACTTTTTCAGGACTGTACATTATATGCAGCCATTAGCAAAGTGGGCTTTAATTCCTTTTGAAACCTCTGCATGCTACTGTCACATAGACAAACCCTGAGTAGGAAAGAGGCTTCCACACTTTCAGCCTGTTGGCAGTGGAGCAACACTCTCAGTGCCTGTCTGCTTCCACACAGGCAGGGTGAGAAAACACAGCCTCATAGCCCCAGAGCAGCAGCTCTGAACATTCAAGTCCTGACTCTCTGAAGTATTAACGAGGGGCTGCCCTTAACAGTTCTGATGCTGAAATAAAATGTCATTCATAGCCTTCTACTCAAAGCAACTGAACCCTGTGTTGTGATTTCACCCCGACTGCTCCTGCGAGCAGCAGTTCGGGTTCTGAATGCAGGCTGCTCACACAAGCTCTGCCTTCACAGCCCAAGCTGAAGGGCAAGCACGTTAAAGTACAACCTATGTAAAAAAACCAAACAAATCAGAGGAATGACATTTTGCAACTTTTTTGTGAGTTACAATTTATCAAGTGGTAATTTCATAGCAGACATATCTTAATTTGAAAGGTCTGTTGCATAAGCCTCCTTCAAACAGCTGATCAAAATACCTTTTGCTTGCATGACTTTAGGGTTGCAGCTGAACTGTGCTTCCATAATTAAAATATCACTTAATATTCCACAAAGCCTTCCTGTTTCATGGTGACACTGTCAAAATGAGAAAACCTGATCTCCTTATACTAGCCGTAATTAAAAGAGATTGGCAAAGCCAATTTCAGTTAATTTGCTTGTTTTGTTTTGGCTTTGAAAGCCTGACAAGACAATACTCAGTATGATCTTGCTTGCTCTGTCTTCAGGTGGGAAGTACTAGATAAAGTGATCACTGTTCTTACCTTGAATACCTGGTTTTTGATTTTAAACATTACTAAGGCTATTGCAGAACTAGAACTCTTGAGAGCTGTTAAAAACATGTATGATGCAATTTTTTTTTTTCTTTTTGTAAACATAGACTCCTATACATTCAGGGCCAATTTAAAGGAAAGGTTAGGAATAATAAACTGCAAAAGAGTTTCATCTAAGTATTTCCTGACCTTCCTGACCTTAGCAGCCAGCCAAAATTTAGAGCTCTGTTGGCTACTTCTGTGTAAAGAAAGGCTTAGAATGGAGACCAGCATTTATTTAGTGACACAGTGTGAAGGTATTAAAAATACTGGAAGTCCTGGTTTCCTAAAAACTAGAAGAATAAATAATTTTCTTTTTCTCACTGCTCTAAATATCACACAGAGAGAGATTACAGCCAGAAAAAGGGGAAGGTATGCACATACTCATCCAGATCTTAGTAGCTGGTTTGAGGCATGAAGCTGTTGTGACTGATGATCCATCTGTTCTTAGTGTCTTGGATATTAAGAAAATTAATTTTTAGTACACTGGAAGGAAGAAGGAAGAGAAGCTCTCTTTATCTGTGCCTCTGGAAACATCTAACAGGTACTGGCTGGAGCAAAGAGCCCACTTTCATTTACCTTTTCAAGAAGGTTTTTGTGAGAACAGCCCCCAGTGAGGCGAGGGTGCAGTGCAGGAATGCAATGCCAGAAGCCACTGTTAACCTTGCTCAGAACATGTTCACCTGCAGCCTCAGAGCAGATGACTGAGGGATGTTGAGGAGGTGGCTTGTGACAGAAATGCTCAGGAGCGTCCTTGAGACACAGCTCTCCAAAGCACATGGAAACCTAAGCTGTGCATTAGTTGTACACACAAAGATCCCAGTCTAAGCCTGTCTGCAGCAGCCATGTGAGTCCAGTGCTGTGTCTAACAGGTCTAATGGCACACCTGGAATAGCAATGGGAGCTATGTCCATGGTCTGTCCTCTCTGCAATGCTCCTAATGCAAGCTCCCACACAGCCCCAGCACTGCTCCTGCAAACACCATTTTGAGCTCAGCTCTTCAGAACGCACACGTCTGGTTATTTTTACAGCCAGTGAGAGAAGAGGAACGGCGATTTTCAAAAGCCTTGTAACTCATACAGACGTGAGCAAAATTTCATAGAGAAACATCTGATTCCCAAGACTGTATCTGAGGCTGCATTTCAATGCCTGCTGCCAACAGTGGCTGAGTAAGAGTACTTAGGAGAGCTTGAGTGATTACTTTAGAGTGGAAGTGCTAAGGCAGCCTAAATATAGAGGTTGCTACCATCTCTGTGCACTCATTATCATAGCATCACAGTCCTAATTGTCTTGCCTGTCTCACAGTGGAAGATCAAATATAGTGCACTGCGAGAAGAGGAAAGTGATGCTGGAGAACACTTGTAGCAAAACGCTTCTGGACTGAGGACCAGTTCTTATCTCAATTCTATCAACTCCAGACAGCTGAACGCTGAGACACACCAGAATTTAAAAAATAGCACTGATGGCCTTTGCTTCCTTCTGCTCGTGTTTTCATGGACTGTGAATACTGAGCTCTGTAGCTGGTAGAGGTGTGTCCTACCAGAGTGAATTCCTGCATGGCTCTACTGAAAGGCTGCATGTAGAAAGATGCAGAGTCCTGGCTCAAGTGAGCAGTGATACACTCTAGGAGGAATTTCCCCTCATTCTCAACCCTCTTAGCAACAGTCAGCTTTTCTGCTTCACTAAAGAAGGAAACTGAGTCAGGAAAAATAACACCCAAAAAAATCTCTCTCAAAATGTGGTTAAAGACTTCTGGAGAATTTTCCTCTCAGAATGGATCTTCATATTCAATTACCAGCAACAAGTTACAAGGAAGTTCCCTGGAGAGCACAGTTTACCAAGACCTACATGCTTTGACCTACAAACCCACTAGGTTTATTCAACCAGAAACTGCAGACATATTTAAGCATAAGACAACTGTGATAGGTGTCCAGTAGCCAAGACACTTGGCATCACCTCTCACAAATTCCCTCTCGTGAAGAGGGAAAAACCCTCTAAAAATCTGTGAGAGAAAGAAACTCTGCTAAGACTGGTCTAACATTTATGCGTGTGTGTTTATATATATACATCCATTATGGAAAAATCCACTGCAACAGCTTTCAGAAGGCAAGATTGATTTTATGGAGATTTTGATTGTTAGGGCTAAAATTTAATTTCTCAAGCTTTCCTCTAACCAGAGGGGAAAATCCACCGAAAAAACATTTCAGGGAGAAAAAGCTGTAAGTGCTATATCTGTAACATGCACAAAACTCCATGGGATTAATGATTCTCTATAACCCAAAGCTCTGCTGCCTTAGATATTGACAATACATCATTATAGACAAGTCCTTTCTCCAGACCCAATGCTGTTCAGGTCTATCACCAGCCTGTTCAGTAGCTGTAGCAGGAGTAGAAATGTTACCAAATGAAAAGATAATCAATCAGAGACTGTGGACCCCAGAGGAAGTTTCCTGGAGTACATCCAACTTTCTTAATTTTACAGGTAGTTCCTCACCACTGGTATGCACCCTATAATAATTAATAATATCAGGTGAGTATGTATAGCAATGCATAATAATGGTAACAACAGCAACAAGATAACTCACAAAATAAGTATGCATTTTTCCATAGTAAGTATAGGTTAATATGAGTCTAGCAACATCTGGGACTGGAAAATACCTTTACTTGAAAAAGGAATCCCATAACCATTTTTCACGGTTTTACCAAAAAACTGGGAGCTTAACTACAGAGTTGCAAACTTAACTCAGCATGGAAATAGACCATGAGCAGTGTCTGAGCAGCTCTGAAGAAATACAGGGCATATTTTCAGATGAAGAGGACTGATCACAAAAGCTGAGCTGTTGCGAAAACCAGAACTTTTAATTTAGGTGCTTCAGCAGAAGTGGAGCTGTGCTGAAAATGTGACCACTGATCTCCATGTGCCCCAACTGTAACTAAGTGTTAGAAGGAAAAAGAAGTACTTGCAGCATAATCTAATCATACATCACAAATCACAGTTCCTGTCCAAGGGAATTATGAAACAACTTTTTGCTCTAGAGGGATCTTACAGGTAAGAAACACAATTACATTCAACGGTTCAAACAGCTGTGTAGAAAATTGAAAGTGGGATCCCTTGACCTTCCAGGTAACTCCTCCTTTCTGTTCTTAAAGCTCTTTCTTTTTAACAGTTTGTCTCCCAGTCACCATATGATGATACAGCAAAAATAACCCCCTGCAATCATAGTTGCTCTCCTGTTAAAATATGTACTGCCACACACTGGTTTATTGATTCAAGGAAATAAATCTCTGCTAGAGCTAATATTGACTTTTGTTATGAAAATAGAAGTGAATAGCTAACTGAATATTGATTTCAGAGAGAAATGATATTTGATAAGCTTAAAAAAAGTAAAAACAAAATTGCAGCATAGAAATAAATGCTTCCAACCAACATTTTTAAAGTATAATCAATTCCAGATGACAATTACCCAATTACTAGTAAAAAAGTCTGTTGTTGCCAAATGTCTTAAAAGCACCTATAAATAAGACAGATGTGCATTCTTCCCTATGATTACTCCACAGGTTTCTATTTATATCACCTGTTCTGGATCCTGACAGCAGTTAGGGGCTGGTCTGCTAAAGCCTGTTGCAGTGCAGCCTCTGTTCTCAAACTGAAAGGCTTTGCAAATGGGAGATTCATTATTAGTTGCCCAGATGTGGCATGGCAGCATTACAGGAGGTGCAGCTCATCAGCTGTTCTCACAGCAGGCCTATTTGCAAAGGGGACATCCATTAGTGCACCATGATGTACA
Organism: Vireo altiloquus; assembly: GCA_013396875.1. Taxonomy (NCBI): domain Eukaryota; kingdom Metazoa; phylum Chordata; class Aves; order Passeriformes; family Vireonidae; genus Vireo; species Vireo altiloquus. The sequence continues at coordinate 805,605 of VZRF01010395.1, read as the reverse complement.
GTGCTAACATCACCATATTTAATGAGTCTAATTAAAAAGAAATTCAGCACATGCTTTTTAAGCAAACAGGGATCAAACTCCTCGCCAAACTAAAATATTAACTCATTTGGATAACTCTGTACAGCCATTTGGTTGTTATAATCATTTTAAACTGTGATTCACAATACACGTTGGGGACCCACCAGTTTCACTGCTGGCTGGCAGCCCCCCACTAACACCCCAGCTCACCCCACTAGCTGCACCCTTCCCAGCAATCTCTGCCACAGCTGTTTCTGTAGGAACTCACTAGAACCCAGCTGTGGGGCTCTGATTCAGGTCAATGCATTTGTACAGGAACAGTCTCCTGTGAAAATGGAAAGATTGGTCAAAGAGCAGCCCCTCTGCAGGAGTGCCAGAGATTTGTTGCTGAGAGGCCTTGAGGAGTCAAGAGTTTTCCTTCAGCAAATCTAAGCTGGAAAATCACAAATCAGTTCCTTCAAGCTGAGCTTTAGGATCAGCCAAAAGGCAGAATACAGACTTTTTTTAAAGATTTAGTCTTCAAGAAACACTGTGGAGCAGTTACTGAACATGCCTTCCTGCTCTTCCAATCTGTTCAGCAAAGTGACAACCTTCACATTTGCATTTTCTGATGTTCACTGGTCACTGCCAGAACTTGAACTGTGGGCCGCTGGCCAAAGGCTTTCCTCTGGCAGCTGTTTGCAAAGGCCACAGCATCCCAAGATAAGAATGCTCCAGAGAGCTGCTTTTTTTCTCCTTTTAAATAACTGAAACAATACGCTCACTGCCACTGGAGTAGCCTCTCCACTGCTCTGGTCCTAGTGACACTGAATTTCTCCAGGAAGATGGGAAGACGGGAGGCTCTGGTTTGCAGGTCTCAGCCCAAGACGTGTTTTGCAGCAGCCACAGGACTGCCCCAGGCCAGCGAGCAGGCTGGGGATTTCTGCTATAACCACCAGCAGTGCTGTGGCCAGTGAGCACTGACATTTGGGGTCAATGTTTCGAGCAGTGCATTTTTAAACTCCAACTCCAGCAGCGCAGATGATGAAAAAGTACAGAGCATTACACACAGCCCCGGGGGAGGGGGGCTCCTGTGCCAAAACCACCCCCCTGCAGTAGATCTGCAGAGCCAGACACATGTATTTAACAGCTTCAAGCTCTGCTCATCTTCAAAATTCCAGTGTAAAGACTCAAAGTCTCTCAAAGGATACTTTTAAAGATAGCATTTATAACCAATTCAAGGCTGGAATGTTTTTGATTGTTCTTTGGGTTCTGCAGGATTAGATGTTTAATTAAAAGACCCTTCTTTTAAAGAGAAGATACAGTTTAAATGCTATCATACTCTGTTAAGTGAAAAACTTTTCTCCAGGGAAAAAAAAGGCACTACAGAAATGAAGTAGTGAAAAGAAACTACTACTTAAAATGAAAATTAAGAATCTTGCCCTTTTTTTGAAAGAATAAATCCTTCCTTCCTCTTAAGCAGTGTTTTTACTGAAGTTCTGAAATCCTTAGTTTGAAATCAAATTAGTTTGAAGGCTGAAAAAGTCCCATTTGAAACATGGGAATATGCCCCATGGGAACAGCGGTGTGCCCCTCTAAAGTGTAAACCAGGTTTGTTTTCTTTTCCACAATGGCACAAACTGGCAGGAAGGAGCACCCTGGCAGGTTATAGCTGTACACAATTAAACAGGGGCTCCCAACATAATCAATCCCTGGCACTTTCATAAGTCATTGGGGTGTAATAACATCATTCTTCCTAACTGTACACACCTCTTTAAAACTGTACCAGCCTTAGTATTCCCTACTGGCTCTCCTGTTCCAACTCATTACATTTTATATCTCCCCACTTCAGCCTTAAACTGAAGTCAAGAGTTGCAACTGTCAATCACTGCTCTGCTCTTGAGTCCTTTCATAACCTGCAGTCTGAAGGAAAAGCTTCCCAGGCCTGCATTTCCCACCACCACCCTGTCCAGCTAACTGTGCCATGATTCAGATCTTGTTAATAAATCCTGGGGCTCTAATAAGCAAGTTTCACATTGTTTGGTACATTTGTTTCACTTCCTCTGACTGAAATTTTAATGAGTTTACGAAAGAGAGGCTTCGTTGGGAACTACCAGAAAAGTGGGAAAACAAGGGTACTTTCTCAGAGATCTTGGAAACAAAAAAGTAACCAAAAGGCATCTGAGCAAACTAATTTACAGCAGTAGGAGAACTAAAAGCTGCATGCCTATGAATCTTCTGTGTGCCAGAGGGCAGAAGTGATGGCCTCGTAATTTATGCAGTCTGATACAAGAACGATTTGTTTCTTGCCAATCTGATGCATTTTCTGTGAGTTACAGAACAGATGAGAGGAAAAAGAAAAAAGTTGCAAAAATTCTTCTGTTACAGAATACAGTTACAAAATTACCTCTTCATTCCAAATACAGAACAGGATAAACTATTTCAGCTGGATAGGACTTACAAGGATTATCTAGTCCAGCTGCCTGACCCATTCAGAGCTGACCAAAAGTTAAAGCCTGTTGTTAAGATGTTGTCCAAATGTCCCTTAAACACTGACAGGCTCAGGGCATTGACCACCTAAGGAAGCCTGTTCCAGGGACTGGTCACCCTCTTAGTAAAGAAGTGTTTCTACTATACAGTCAGAACCTCCCCCAGCACAGCTTTGAACTATTCCCATGTGTCCTGTCACTGGATTCCAGAGAGAAGAGCTCAGCATCTCCCTCTCTGTTTCCCCTTCTCAGGAAGGTGTAGAGAGCAATTTCCATTTTAAATTGCCAAATATTTTCCTTGCCACACCTTAACACAAAGCAATTGTGAAGTTGGAACAAATTCAGAGATCAGAATGAAATACGGTTCACTGAAAGATAACAGACAGGTTCCTAGCTAGTTATCTGGTTAAATCCAGGGGCTCAAGTGGTTTTTTAAAAATCCTAGATCTGCATGTGTTCAGTTAAAATGGTTCAGCTGATGCAAGGAAATTACCCAGTGTGATTCAGCCATCGGATGCATTTTCAAGGCTGAAGCATCAGGGTCCTAGAGGAACATCCTGGGCTCAAGTCAGCCAATTTACAGAAATATATTATATTTTGTGCTATGCAAGCAAGGATTAGTTACATGATTGAGGTTTTCAGAACTATCACACAACTTGTGGTTTCTCGACATGCACCCTAACAGCTGACAACAGTTGAAGGGGAATGGAGATGAGGTGAATTATTTTTAATCTCTCAATGAGAAAGAATTGTGTTTCACTTCATACAAAATAACTCTTACACAGAGACTTAAACATAAAAGATGGCAAATTAGGGAAAACAGAACAGGTTGGAAGTGTAACTCAATTTGACCAAAAAAGATACAACCCCTATGATGCAGATATATTTCTTTTAGTGTAACAAGAATTTTATCTACAAACCTATCACCTTATCAATTAGCAAAGACTATAAAGTACAAATTATGGAAAACATTCTTTAACATCACAGAAATAATTAACAGCAAGTTACCTTGCGATCTTCTTTAAAGACTTCAGCAGCAGTTGTGAAATGTGGAATGGCATTTTTACAGTGGGGACACCCTGTTTGACACAGGAAGAAAAAGATATCATAAACTTTAGTTGTAGGAAAGATACTGGGCAAACTCAAGACACAAGGTGAATCAGTGGAAAATTTGAATTAAAAATCACTCTAGACTCTTCAGTTCTGGGATGACCATGTGTAGACCATGTGTCAGCTACATCAAAGTAATTACATGTTTAAAATCCCTCTGACTTCAGAAGTGTACATTTACAGATACATGACATGCCATATGGGGTCATGGTGCAGGGGGCTTTTCTCTGCCACCAGTCTCCTAAGGGCACTTTAAGACCACCAGCCACAGACAGACCATTGCCCTGCTCTGCACCTCCTGGTACTGCCAGGTAGGTTATTACTGCTGTTGCCACAGGTACCAGCTACATTTGGGCATGGGAATAAAGACAGCACAGCTAGGAACAGAAGGAGGTTGTAAGTTGGAAAGGAAGTTGCTGGGAGCATTTGTAAGTGTTTGGAAAAGGCCTTTGTTAAAGCCAAGCCATTGGGAACATAAGGGAGAGGAAGAGAAGCAATTCCAATAGGCCAGAGATCTTTCATGGATGGAGAGCAGATGTCCAGTCCCAGGTTAGGATGACTGCTGCTCTTCCTGGAGACCTTCCTGCTATTCACCACAAATGGGCAACCCCTGAAGAGTTTTACAGACACAGCACACAGGAACCAGAGCTTTGTATGGGAGATGGGCTGATACTTCTTTGTACCACTGCAGCATGGGATAAAAGGCCAACTGATCCCTTCCTTTAATATACACTCAATTTACTCAAACATTTCAGAAGAAGTCACAGAAAGAAACTAGAACTGCTGTCTTGATTCAAGGTCTAGATGTGAGTACTCTTAATTCAGAAGCGATGTCTACAAATTATTGTCTACAAATAATCTATACTAACATCATTACTGTACTAAGTAAGGCTTTGAAAGGAAAGTACCTGCACATGTGTAACAAATTACTTTTTTTCAAACCCAGCACAGAGGCTGATCCCAAACAAAGACTCAGGACACTCTTTTTTGCTTAGATGCACGTTAAAAAAGGAATGGACACGCTTTAGTCCAGCCTGTGTAATGCTGACAAAGGAGTTCATCCTGCTATTATTTCTGTATAGGAACAGAAAAATCACAAAGGAGTTGCTCACAAGCACCAATTACAGCTTATGCTACTGTTGTTTACCAGTATTTTACATGATGAACAAGTGTTACTTTAAAGTCAGGACAGAACAAATGCCCTCTTAGGAGACTTTCAGTCACCCTCCTAAGCTACGCTCACTCTTTTAGCTGACAAGAAAAATAATATCTTGTTCATAAACACTGCACACCTCTTTCCACAGAGGGAAGGCTGAACACCCTTTTCAGCTTCACCAAAATGTAACTGCATTGCTTACATGCACTGCTTTGAATTTTAGAGCACTTCTTTCTTCAGAACAGGACTCTGAAAGCACTGCAGTGACACACCTGTGTAAATACACTGAGAGTCTGTGCAGCAGCTAAGAACACAAGGGAATGTTTCCTGGGAAACTGAGGCACTTCTGTAAACCCATCTTAATGGCTGCAAACTCTTTATGCAGCACGATGGCAGCTATCCTGTGGCAGCTGTGTTTCAGTGGGAGACAGTGCAGTGGTCTACAGCTTGCAAACTATTAACCTTGTTGAGTTGTTCAGCATTCGCCTGGGAGAAAGTGGTCAAGAAAGAAAAGGAGGGGAGGAGGAGGAAGAGAAGAAAGAAGAGGCAGAGGCTAGGGTTTCAGGCTGCTCCCATGTCCATCAGCCCACTTTGGTGACCCATTTTCTCTCTTAGCACTTGTCTGTCCTGTCTGCCTGATACGTACAGAGCCTGCAGGTCAAGCCTGCCTCTTAACATATCTTGGATAATTTCCTGTACTGTGGGGGACTGCCTTGGTTGACTTGTTAACACTGCTCTACACAAATAAATCAGAACTGGTGACAAAATCTAAAAAGAATTTCAGAAACAAAAAATGATTAAAAATCAGGCACCTCTAAAACAGGAACACTAGTTCTTAACTACATGCTGCAGTTTTTCTGGAAAGCACTTCCAACTGTTACACTAAAACATAAAGACTCCTAAAAACTTAAACCCTTCAGGTTCCCTTTTTTGCTTATGATCTTGAGCTTGGAATTTAGATTTCACCAAAGAAAATCTTTTAAACCCTCAATAAAAGATATTTTAGGACAGTAAGGCCTCTCTCAAAGCCCCTAGTGAAGTTGTAGCACGTAAGAGCTCTTCATGAGCCCCACTCCTCAAGAAAATCAGAACACAAGTAACAAGCATGTTCTTCCACACAAAAATACCAAATCCGATATCAAATCACAAGAAGTTACCTTCATTTACCCATCTGAAGAGCCATCCCTCCTCCCTTCTCTCTTGGCCCAACCTCCTTTCTTTACTGCACTGTGTTCGCAAAACTAAAACACAACCATATGGCTTTTGGCAGAACTGCCTCCAAGTCCAGTAGGCATTTTGTTAGCCTTGGACATCCATCCACGGAACAGATGTGAATGCTACACTGAATTCCCAAGGAGTTTTAAGGAGTCACTGAAAAAGGGGGAAGGAGCACATCATATGGAACGGCAGAACTTCATCTGTTACAACTTAGAAGGATTGCCAAATGCAGCAAACACTTGGAAGTCACCCAACCCAGTCATTCTATTTAAAGCACACATGCCAAAAAAAATAAAAGCAGAGGTTGATGTCTTCATTTTGACAGACGGAAAACTTGTTCTCCCCATTCCCTCTTCGCACCCACTATCACACGTTTATTTTAAGTGTTAACACTATCTTCTAGATTCGAAAGTGCAAAGAAAGGAAATGTACTGAGCACAGTACATGAGGATAGGAGTGTGCAGCCTCCTTACAAAGGATTTTTCAGATGGGCTGCAATGGAAAGAGATTAAATTGGTGGCATATGAAGGTGTGGGTTAAGGCGTCAAGAACCGAAAAGTCCTGCCCCTTCTCAGTCACTATGGACTAAACAAGTGGGAAAATTCATTTTAGTTGACTAATTTGGATCCTATGGTAAGCACATAGACTTCCTGCAAGGATAAGAAGTGGAGTTTTAACTGAGCAGCATTGAAAGCAGCACTTCTTGGAGCAGAGCCTTCTAACACAGATGCAGGGCTTTGCTTTAACGATTTCCTTTTTTCGTTTTTACAACAGTGTCAAATTTGATCTCAACAGGGTTAAGAGCAGATGTGAACTGAACAGTAATTTCCTGAGTTGAGAAATGTGAAAGAAACCTGCTCCTGAAACATCCAGCCTTTCCACAGGATCCCAGTACTGGCACTCAAAACCTCTAATCACTCCTGCACATCTCAAGATAACTCCATTTCCTAATGCAGAAACACAGTTGCATCACCCAGTAGGAAAACAAGAGAACTTGACATCTAAGGCACGTGCAGCAGCATGTGCTGAGGCCATTCCCTGTTCTCAATCAGCAAACAATACAGATTTAATAGAGCTCTGGCCAGGCACTCTCACCTCTGTGCTCACAATTTGGCTCTCTGGAGGACCCCCCATACAGGCCATGGTGGCATCTGCTCTCCCTGACCTGCTGGGCACAAGGGCTGCACACTTAAACCACGGGGCCCTGGATCCCTGTGAGAACAGCTGCAATTGAGGAGTTCAAAGTTCTCTTTGCCTTTCTGCCTCAAATTAAAAAATTTACACAAACCCAGTATTTTCTGCAAGGTTTTTCTCCACCATTCCTGTTGCAAAGTTGGTAGGAGCTAGGAAGGCACGCTGTGGTACAGCCATGGCAGGCACCATCACATTCCTCACCCTGAAAACCAAGTAGTTCTCAACTGATCCAGTATATGAGAAATATGGTTTCTCTGGGAAAAATTCAAGAGGAATTGCTGATGAACAGCAGACAAGGGAAATCAAGCAAGCAAGCAGGCTTCATTCAGAGCCATTATCACTGAGGGGAGAGGGAGTCGGATTAAATCTCTTCTAATTAGAGAGGCATTTAAAGGAAAGCTAGTGGGTCTTTTGGGAGATGAAGTGATGGAAAAAATATAACCCATCTTATTTTCCATGGACTGGATTTACTGATAGCAGGAACAACCTCGAGGTACAGCATCTTCTCTGGGTATCTTTGAAGAAAGACCCAGTGACCCAGCACTGGTCTGGGCACAGAAAGGTGCTGAAGCTTCATCCTCATGGAAACACTGCTTTGAGGACTGAAGAAATAAAGAACTGCAGGGTTGAGCTCGATGTGATTTCCAAAATGATGCTACAACACATTTGTTACATTTAGTAAAACAAAGATATCGCGTGGGGAAATAGAAAAACAACTAAGTGCTCAAGTCACCTTGTGAACTGATTTTTTGTTTTTCAAACAAAAAACAGACCGTGGAAAAAATAATATAAACCCATTCGTCAGGTAAGGTAAGAATGACACAAAATTGATATAACGTGGTAGCAATTTGATAAGTTTTCAGACATCATATCCTGTGAAAACATTTTCCATAAATGAAGGATCCCATGGGATGCAGAAGGAATGCAAGGAGGATTTCAAAGCAATGAAACAATCTAGTGAATAACCTATATAATTTTATTACATTCAAATGGAGAATTTTTCATTGAAGAGCTTCTTTCTTTTAACCAATGAACTGTTTAGAGGTGATAGTGAGTCAAAAGTAAAACTTAAGAGATTCTTAAAACTTCAGCGTACAAAGGTATTAGGACCAGATGGCAATTCTAAAGATGTCTCCGGAGCAGTGCATGAAACAGATGCACCCTGTTGTACAACAGTCACCTCGCTACATTTAAAATAAAATTGCAGCAAATTTTCAGAATTGCCTAAAGTAATCAAGTCCTCTTTCCACAAAACACAGGTTTCTACTTGCTTAAATATGAAAAAACATCCTTTAAGTTAAGTTACTTCATGCTTTGTTTAATTTGAAACTACAAAGCCTAGTGATATAATATAACCTCTCTACAGCTGAACAGTACAAGGTTAATTCAGTTTCCTTAGAAGAGTGGAAGCTGTATTAGCATAGCACATAGAAGAAAGGTGAAGCTGTTTTTTAATGAACATAAATCAAAAGCTAACAATTTGTACAAAATAGATAAAGGAAGCAAATGGACATCAAAGCAGTATCTACAGTCAGCAGAGCTAATAATGATGTTTTAGGTATATAAGGAGCTTTAAATGTATTAGAAGCAAAAGAAATCCAAACAATGCCAGCAATATAGCTTTGAAAGGAAATGATGGAGTTGTCAAAAGGGACTCCATTGCATATATAAATTAAAATAGTAAGTAGGCGTGGAGAGGGCCTCTATGCCTGGCACCTCTGAAACGCTGTTTGCAGTTCTGGGCCCACAAATCAACAATGAGTTCAAACTGGAGGAGGCTCAGAAGACCCATAAGAAAAACACCAGGACTGAAAGATGTGTTTCATGGCAAAGGGAGTCAGGGAGCTCAGTGTGTCAACAGCTTAAATCCAAAGATTAAAAAGTGATAGAAATCGAGAAAAGTCAGTCTCTAAATTTCATTATAACGAGCTATTCAAGCTGGGTGCCAAAGGCTGAGTAAGCTCCAGAGCTGGCTGAGTGCTGAAGCCAGTCAAATTTAGATGGAAATTCATATTCCCCACCACTAGTGATTTTTAGTCTGAAAGGAAATGGTTTTCTAAAAGAGATGCTTTCACACAGTGGCTCTACCTGATCAGAAGGCAGCTGTCCTTGACTTGCATCACTGAGCTGAGACTGCTACAGCAGTGACGTGGTCTGGCTGTCCTTGTGTCACCATCTCTGAGCGGCCAAAGCTGCAGGAGGCCAGCACTGCCTGCAGGTCAGGCAAGGACAACAGCCCCTGCCAACCCTAACCTGAGCATCCCAACTAGAACACTACAGCAGCATAGATTGGGCATTTGGAGTTCAGAAAGCACTACCTTATACCTTCTGCCCATCATTAATACAGAATGATTTATAACCCTACCCATGTTATTGCTGTGCGTGCTTTTAGCATCTTGTACATAATAAAATCTTGATACATAAAGTAACAAAGTGGTGTGCATATATTTTACATGAGATTTTTTTAAAGAGAGATAGTTTAGACATGCACACATTTTAATGTAGCCTGCTCTCATATTAAATGCACTAACTTAAACTGTCAGTACTTTCATAACAAAGTCCTGGCCAACTCCTTAGAGGAGATCTGAAAGCCCAGTGATTTGTGAGACCATGGCATTTGTGCTGTCTGTGCTCTACCCTCAGCATGAGAAAGGGCTCTGCTCCCCCCTCAGCCCTCCACTTCCTTTAGTACCTCTCAATGGGTGATCTCAAATGCTTTAACTAATATCAATTAATTACGCTTCAAATTGCCCCTAAGAGAGACAGACGTGATTATCCCCCTCTGTCATTACATCCAAGGTTAAATAGAGTCAGGAAGAGGTTAAGTGACTCTCAGGATTCACAATCCTGCCTGACAGGGAGCCGGGCTGCAAGGCGCTGACTCCATTTGTTCAGCTGCGCAACCAGCAGGGCCTCAGAGGGCTCAGCACGTGGCAGGATGGAGCCCTCAGCGTGCAAAGTGCAGAGCAGAGAATGACTTTTCAATTCCCCATCTCTGCTTGAAATCATCACTGCTTAAATAACAGGGGTAGATAGTGCCCTCCGTTATTGGTTTTTAAATGACTGCAATTCTAAGCAAGTGCAAGCAGCAACTCTGCACAGCTATCAAAGCCAGCCCGGGAGCTTGTACACCACAGAATCAAGCAAAGCCTGTTTCCACTTCAAGAGTTCCAAGCAACTAAGTAGAATTAAAACAAGAATATTACTTGGTCAATCAAGGAAAGACAGGCCACAGACAGTAACTGCATAGATAAGAGCTGAAAAAGGGTGTAATGCTTAAACCAATGCAGTTCATGTGGCTACAGGAGTTATTGAATCCACAGGCAGATTTCAGAAAGGCATTTGGAGATGTTACTGAAAGGTTAATTCACTTTGTTTTACCAGTAGAAAACTGAAGGGCCTTTTAATTGAATATCTGGACTCAAAGCTCATTTGATGACATGACCTGAACACCATAGTATAATCATATTTCTAAGACACAAGATATTAGTAATTGAAAGAGGGGGATTTTTTATTTGATTTGAAAAATGTTAGGATGTTTTCGGTTAAGCATCAGGTCAACCAAAGCTTGTCTTACTACTCTTAAAAAAAGACAAACGATTTCATATTTCACAGCCTGCTGATGGATTTTGCTGAGTTTTTTCCCAAGCTATCTGAACTCTTATTTTGTAGCACTTTGGAGGTATACAAACGAGACAAAACGTACAAAATCCAAATTATCTGGAAACCATAGTCATGAGACATGAACAATTGCAACAGCAGCAACAAAGTTATCCGAACAGGTCAAATTGCAAAGCGAGGAGAGTAAAAAAACTCAGCACAAAATTCCTGGACTGTTTTATCCACTAAAAGCAAGGATATGACTGACTGCAGTGAATTACAAATGACATGCCAGCACACAGCATTTGGCAACAAGCAATCCTTTTGAGATGGAAAGCTGTACAGCAAGTCACCTCTGGACAGAGAGGGTTAAAGAGCAACAGTTACACCCAGAACAAACCTGAGTGCCAGTTCCAGCAGACCTGCATTTTCCACCTTGTCACTGGCCAACGTAGCTCAAACAAAGCTAGCAGCAGCAGTTAACCAAGTCAGCACCAGCCCTGGTTAACTGCAAACACAGTTATAGTGCAAACGAAATAATTTTGCCATGTGACATACCAGAAAACATAGAAGATACAATAGAAGACACACTGTTGAGTTGTTGTTGAGTTAGCAACAGCCAGCAGAGCGCTGGAATTTCAGCTGTGCTGATGTTTAAAAGCAGCTCCTGTTCAGACAATGTTACACATCACCAAAGAAAGCATCGGTCTGGTAGGAAACGGGTTTCATGACAGTGCATAAGGATGGGTGGCATATTCATAGTCTCCCAATGTACCCACACTGACACTGCATCAACATGTATGTCTGCAAGGAGAGAATTCCATGGGGCAAGAACATGCACTTCCCAACTCTTCCCTTCTCACAAGCTGGAGCTGTTTATACACAGGTAATCTCCACACCAAATCAAGCGGCTGTAACACTTTAGGGTTACAAAGGAAGAGGAGGTGGATCACTCCAACAAATTCTAGTTTAATGCCACCGCCCCACCACAGCCACCTCTGAGCACTTTGTGAAGGTTATGCACAGCCTGGGGAAGCTCCTCAGCTTCTGAGTTGAGAGCAGCTCTAACTGCTCTCTCGGCACTAATGATTCTCCTTGGCACAAACACTGGGGCTAAGAGCAGTTCTGCCAGCCTGATAGCAGACACCACTCTATAAATCCATCCTTTATCAAAACCAGCCTGTTAAGGGGCTCTGTGGCATCAGCACTATTTACACCGACATGAACACACCTTGGTAACGCGCCCCTAACAAGAGCACCACGGATGCAGGAGAGAAAGCAGTTACTGGCAGAGCTAACATATCAAAATTCTGCAGTGCCAGCCCACACAGGATTTAAAGCCTCATTATCAGAGGGTCCAGACCTCACCTCTGCCTCAGCCATCAACCAGAAAATCCTTCCTGCAAGGGTTTTTGCCTTGAAAGGGATTCTTTCTGTTCAGTACGTTTTTAACAATTTTTTGATAGCTTAAGCTTCATTTACAAACTTGCACATTTTGTTCAGGCTCTTTGATACAGCCTCCTAATCAAAACAAGATGTGCTTGCAAGTGACAGGAAAACCTCTTGGTGGGAGCCAATCCAAGGCCATTGTGAGACACTAAATTCATCTGTGCTGCTGCTTTGCTCCGCACATCTGAACTCATAAACTCAATTGTCAAGTATGTTCTCCCCTTCTGTGCATACTTTGCACAGAACTATGTCACCCAAGTCTGCTGAGTGACCCAGCAGAGACCCAGACTGCTCATCTCAGGCCCAGCAGCCCCAATAAAATTTGCCATGTTTTGCTACAGCAGGGCAGCTCAGCCAAAACACAGCATTACCTCCCCAAAACTGCCTGTGCAAAGGCTGAGATATGGTGCAACCAGCCTTGTTCAAAAAATAGGAAGGATGAAAAGGAAACAGTAGTGCTTCCTTCAGAACAGCTTTTTGATGACAACTTGGGTCCCAGGGCTGGAGGAGCACACTGCCCTCCTGGCTGTCAGCATTAACTGCTTAAAACCACATGCACCCTCTGTGCACACAGTGTGACCCACTCTGGCAGGGACTGTCAGCCAGCTGATTTTGTCATTGTATATTCCCTGATGTGTAACTCGGACAGAAGAAGCCAAGCAGCTTTTGTTGTGAAAACACAGAGAAGGAGCATACCAGGATACAGAATAATTAATATTTTGAACAAAGTTTGTGGGTAAAATGAATGCAGGTTTGCTTAGCTCTCAGTATTTTATGCACTGGTGATGAAACATACAGGGATGGGCAGGACTCATTTAGTCAGATCCCTGTCTGATTTCCTACTGCTGAAGAAAGTCCTACCTGATTTCCCACCTACTTCTTAATGGGGGCCAGGAGTTGACCCATCAAGCAGCAATGATGTCAATTTTTCTGCTTTACTCTCTTTTACATCAGAACAATATCCAGGCACCATCTCCCACAAACAGCTTAGATCAACACACAGACATTTAATGGCTCCAAAAACATCCCAAAGTCTTCTGGGACTTTATCAGATGCAACACGGATTAGGCATCTTCATTCATTTCTTCCATCCCTGAAAGAAAAATCCTACGAAAAAGTTTAAGTGAAGAACCAAGGAGGCTGATGTCTTTAACTGCGCATCCTCTTGCAGAAGTACAGCCACTTGCTCCATCCAAAAATACCTCATTAAAACCATCCTCAGGATGGTTTATTTCTGAATGTTCTCTGGGTAACGCCCATGGGTCAGGCTTCACCAGAAAATAACTTTTTCCCGCTGATGAAATTAATTTCCAGTGAAATGAAAGTTTCAGTGCTGAACACAGAACCGGAAATCAGCTCCCAGCAAAGCATTTATTAAAAATACCCATTCTGCAAACCCTGTTGAGTCCCACAAATTGAGGCCATTTGGCAAGTTAACAACATTGGCAACTATCACCCTTTATGAATCATTAAAAGGGAGCACTTTCCGCCGACTATTTCCTATTGCTGCTAAAAGTCTTTATTTTTTAAGAGTTTTTAGTAACTTGTGTTTTGACACTAAAAGTAGAAACTAAATGAGTCTGCTCAGTGCTGAGACCTGCCATTAAAACTAACTGATCTTAAAACAGAGTGCCCTCTCCCCCATCATTTGGACCTGTTAATGACTGGTCTATTATAGATAACTCCTTTCTGACACAGTTGATTCATTTGTGGTCTCTTTGGAAGCAGCAATCTCAACCCGAAAATGACACAAGTGTGTTTTCATGTATTGCTCTCTCATTCTTATAACTCAAAAAGTGGACATTTTCTGTTTCTGTGCAAAAATTAGCAGGGGGTGTTATTAACCCTTTCCTATTTAGAGAAAATCAGAACTGGATGAGAAGGGGGAAGAACAATCCACAATCACAATCAACAAAACCAAACCCCAAACCAAATGAAAAACCAACTGTGTATTTCAAACTCCAATATAACTATTCCTAGAAATACAGCATTGCTGTGTTGAAAGGCACTTCTGGTCTAACTAGTATAACTCCCTTGCTCAAAACAGGGCCAGCTACAGCAGGCTGTCCAGCCCTGTGTCCAGCTGAGTTTTGAGTATCTCCAAGGATGGAGCCTCTTGGGTCAACATGTTCAAGTATTCAACCATGACCACGGTAAAAAATCACCACTTCCTCTAAATGTTTAAGCAAACTTTCCTGTGCTTCAATTTGAGCCCATTTCCTCTTATCCTGTGCCTGGGCACTGCAGAGAAGAGTCTCACCTAGCTTCAGTCACTCTTTTTTCCCCCTTAATTCTGTTTGAGTAATGTAGCAAAAATGTCTCCAACTGCAAAGACATTATTTACTGTAACTTTTGTTACCCTTTGTGATTCTGACAACTAATCACAATCAACTGCTTCTATTTTGCAGTTTTCAGTGCTATAGTAGTAGGAGGTTAAAATTTAATGCATTGTCAAAGTCAAATCTCAATTATCTGGAATAACGGAGTGGAGAGAGCACATAAAAGTAAAAATGCAGATAAAACACATCCAGATAAGCTATATGAACAGGGAGGACATAAGAGAAAGAAGAAGAAAAGTCAGGGAGGTGATCCCAGAAGAGGCACTGATGCATACAGGTCGGCCCAGGACGCCTGGCTTTAGTGCTGCAAGCCTTGAGCCAAGCTCTGGCTGTAGAGCACAGACCTGCAGCCACTGCCCTCCTGACCCTGGCTGGTTCAGCACCACAATCTAACTGCTCTCGTCCATTTGGCTCACTTCCCAATGTGGTCCATAGTCCCCAAATCCCAACCATCCACGTGGATGCTCACCAGGCTCTGTGTGCACACCAAACCATAATCAGACTAGTTGTCTCCTCTTCCCATTTCTGGACAAAGGCAGTTATAAAAGAAAACCTGGACTAGCTGATGGAATCCAGTACTCTGAGGACTAGATGAGGGAAAAATACAGACAAAAATCCCATAAACTCTCCCCAAAAGCTTCTCAAATGCTAGTGCATTAATCCTACTGCTTTCAAATACTCCTCTAACTCCCCACAGCAGTTCCCACACACACCTGTGGCTTCACGCTTCTCTTCTGCAGATGGTATTGTTTTCCTCTTATTTTAGGCATTTTGAACTTAAAGACACAAGAGTGGGATGACAATTACATCTTCACAAGAGCTGCACAAGGGTCCAGAGAAGAGCTGGTCCAGGTGCTGTGCAGCACAGATGCCAGCAGCCTGCTCCAAGTCCTATCCCTGAGTACCTCTAACACATGCCAGACCACACTCCAAGCCTGTGTGGCATGGTACAGACCTACCCAAAGGACACCTGGGCAAAGATCTGGTCCCAGGTCATTACTGGCACAAGTAGCACTGGGTTTTCTGCAGCAGGCACTTTTTCCCAAGTCAGTATTGGGAACCTGCCTGTATTCCTGCCTCCTGCCCCCCATCAGTCATTACAGCACACACAGATGCCAGCAGGCAGGAATGGGAATGTGAAACCAACATCTCTGTGGGTGTCGAGTCTGCAGGAGTGGACTTTTTTCCCCAGCAATTTCAAGACTTTTGATTCCGATTATCAGTCCTTAAAATATTCCACAGACATGAGGAATAACCTTTACGCTTCACCCATACTCTGGGAGACAGAGTAATGAGTTCCCCCTATCTTTTCCATGTGGAAGTAGACTTCTCCTCCAGAGCTCAATCACTGTGAAGCACTGTTCAGTAGCATTAAAGCCCTGCTCAGCTCAGTCCTGAGTTATCGGCACAGCAGCACATTGGTGGTTCTCCTATACATATTAAGTAATTTGGACTGGAAGCTGCCACAGAAAAGCCAGATCTCATTTTAATTTGCATCTAAGATATATATCTGTGCCATTTGCCTAAAGGTCTGTCACTCTAGCTGAAAGCTTGACAAAGGTCAGAAAACTCAACTTTCTGCTTTAAATTCTAATGACAGATGAGAGATACATTTCTTAGCATAAATATTTATATATAAACATACTTTATATATGCATGTATACACACGCCACCAATCTTAAAATATCTCAGCATATGTGTAAGTGTAACAAATACTGCCACAGAGTCACAAGTGAATGGAGTAGCATACTGTGAGGCTGCCCTCACCCAAGATGTGGATCTGAACAGAAAAAGAAAATTATTTGAGGTAATGGGACCTAGAAATTTTAGCAGTGTTTCTTCTGCACTAAAATAAGCAAGCTAAGATTAATTGGCAATGTAAGCTCCAAGAGGTCTCAAGATTGAGAAAATGGTAAACAGAAGCTAATCTGTCAAATTTACCAGGAGGCACACTATCACTGCAGAAAAGCTGAAAAAATATAATAATTTGAATCATTCTAATTATTCTACTGCATTAATGTTTGCTTCATAGAAAATAGAGATTTAAAATATTCATCTGTTACTTTCCCCTGCACCCAATGAAGAGGAGGCTCGTTGCACTCCCTGTGTGTGCCTGCTTTCTGCTTTGCTCACAGACACTTCCACATTTAGAGAGAACAAATCTGACAAATCAGAAACTGTGTGTGACCCATGTACTGACACCACAACAGCACTGCTGTCTTAGGAGTCACGGGAAGGCCAGACAGGGCTCCAGTTAACACTTCTCTGTCCTGTATATAGGTGGTCTCATGCAGCACTGTGTCAAAAACAGTGCAAAAATGTGTCTGAAGTGCAGCCTCAAAGGACCCAACAGTTTTACATCATGCAAGCTTTACTTTTACAGCCTGCTCACACAGACAGGGCCAGGCTGGTCTTTACTCATCCCTTCTGAAGTAAGGGTGGAAGGCAAACTGCAAAACATTAGCCCATCAGAAAAGATGCCTCATGGTTTCAACCTTGGCAGCTGCATACTCATCACACATAGAGCCTTTGCTTTAAACGTGGCCTTAAAAAAAGACCAAGAATCTAATTGCCTTAAAAAGATGCAGCTAAAAAACAAAAGTGGAATAAATCTCTCTTATGCAGAAAGTCACTAATCAGGTAAGGAGAACTCAAGAGACAGTGAACTCCTAAATCTTACCATTTCATGTGCAAAATTAAAATTACAATTTGCTCTTAACCAGCTGAGGTTCATGAATCAGAAATTCCTGGCACACAGGCAATTTTTAGTCAATAGGTGGTGGGAACTGGAGTGGAGAAGGGATTCCATCCCCTTCCATTTTCTTTTACAACCTTCTAGACATCTCCCTCCTGAATTGCACCCTTGCTTTCTCCCACATCCCTTCGTGGGAGCCCCAAAGCATTCATGTTTAATTCACTAACAGAAAAGCAAAATAAGGGGCTGCCTGATTAAACATTAAGGACCTTTTTCTCTCTTTATGGAAAATACCTTCAGTTTAATGGGAACAAGTTGGTAACTGTTTATCTGAAGGTTATCCATTAATTGCTGACCATGTGATATGGAAGAAATTTTTTTTGCATCTGCAGGGGCTGAGTCATGGAGCTATAAAGGCACGTTAATAATATCTAATAGCAAATGCCTGGATAATCTTCTCTCTTTGATAAATCCCTCAAAAGTTAGGAACTTGTATCTAGTCTGCCTGTCTCTGGGACAGGAAAACAGAAGAGGTTCCTCTCATTCATCTTACTTATAAAGGGTCTGATTCCAAACTTCCCTAGAAATATTCTCAGGAGCTTCAAAAACAAAGTAATTATGTGATGTCTGCAAAACAATCCGAAGCTATGCCCCTAGTCCCAGTGGAGACTTAAGTGCAGATTTATTACAGACAAAATTTATTCCATCAAAATTTGTTCTTCGCCTCGTGGACTGATTCCTCCTACACTACTGTATTGATTTCACTACTGAAGTGCTGCACTAATGAATCAGGCTCTCCATGTCCACTGTGCTACTCTAAAGGATCACATTTTGTTATATGGACCATAAAATGCAGCAGAAGAAAATAAATCTGTTTTGTTTCTGTACCGCTGCTGGCTTTGGTGTCTGCATGAAATAACAGAACCATTATATACTGTTTTGTTTCTGTTTATAAAGATACAAATGATGGTGCCAATGATGCTCCCATGCACTTATATTCAGAATCAGCTCTTTATCCTTTAAAAGTCTGAGGACAGCTTGGGAATTATTTTAGGATTTCATAATAAATATAGGGCTCATAAAACCCATCCATACAGAGGTTATTTACTCACATGGTGCATAGAACATGACAAGGGTGTGCTTCTTCTTCTTCAAGGACTCCCTGAAGTCTTCTCCAGCAAGGTGGATAACACTGGTCTGTTTTTCTTCCCATGCAGGCTCAGGTGGAGGTGGTGCTTCAGGACTAGAAAAGAAAGACAATGAAATTGGTTTGAAAATGTTTCTGGAAGCAGATAAACGGACAGCATCATCCTGATCATAATTAGCATGAGGGAAGTGATGTGAAAAATCCTTCAGGGTGCCTGTGCAGTACAAAGACATACTCAATATTTCCAACACCAGGCAACAGCAAAAAAAGATGCAAGCTAATTTCTGGAATTCAATAAAAATATAGTTTAAGGGATTGTAGTCAGGCATATGAGTAGAAATGTCGAATAAAGACTTCCTACATTGCATCCAACATTTGGGTGGAAAAAACACTGTTTTGTATCACTGTATCATCCACAGGCATGAACTGAGAAGAACAGCAAGCAGGTGGAATCAAAAGGCAACCAATATAGAACAGCATCTTCCATTCAAACATCCTTTTTGCACTCTTTATCACCACCACGCAAACTTCGGTAAAGACTTTCATGACCTTCTCTAGAATTCAGATTTTAAAGCCAGGATGCAATAATCAGCATCGTTCCATTTGGAATACTGAGGGTGACTGAACTGGAATATTTTACCTCGGTAAAGAGAATGTCAGGTTTCAATTATGACTGCACATGCTGGCTACATCAGAGCAATCCTGCACACCTAGAGCACCTCTAACAAAAATTCTGCTATTCACTAGCTCACAGACTTCTCTCAGACTCATTAAATTCATTCCTGCTGTATCTTAAATAGTGATTACTTATATAAAATCATCAAAATGGTGCCACAGTATAAAGACCTTCATATGTCGCCTTGGTAATAAATTAGCTTTTCAGACTTTCCTGACACTTTGAATGACACCATTTTAATTTGTATCAGGTACATAAAACCAAGTGGAGAAAAACCTAATTATCAAAGCCCTTCTCAAGGTCATTTGGTGGACATTCATTGTATTTCCATTATTACTGATTTTGCAGTTGTTAGAGAAAGAGCTAGATGGGCTGAATTTTCCCATGAACACAGATGTTGTGAGCTATCATTGATTACAGTTACAGAGATGTGACTTATTCTCACAAAAAACTTTTCCATGGTGATCTGGAATAAGCTACGCAGGAATTGGTAACAACCTAGTGTGGCAGCACCATCACCAGAGAGGAACCACACCCAAAACACACATGGCTGCAACCAGACCATCCATTGAGACAGGTCTCTACAAGCTGTACTTTTATCACCAGCCTGCATCCCAGGTGAATCCATATTTCCACCAGCTTCAGTGCAGCTGTGAAAATTCTATCTCTGGTCAGAAAACAAGGATGTTTTTCTAATGCATCTCTAGCTGGGAGAACATCCAGGAGCCAAGAGCAGCAGACAAGTCATCTGGGCTTCACCTGTACTGCTGACTAGCTGAGGCTGCAGACAAAAATCTTTCAGAGGCACAGCAGGATCCAGAAGAATTAACACCCCTTCCCTGTTCCTCATTGCTTATTCACCCACCAGTATGTACAGGCAGCATCAGCCTGACTGTTTAACTCACTACAAATTACAGAGTGCTCAAAAGAGTCGAGCAAAGCAGTGAAATGAGGACAGTGACTTAACATACGATATGGATAGAGCAGCCTGGAGCCTGCGTGGGCACAGAGGCCAAGGGAGTACCATGTCTAAAAGTAAAATACAGATAAAGCTCCTCAACATGCTACAATGATACTGCCACACCATATCTGTTACCTGATTTGAAGCAGTCAGAGATGGAAGGGGGAAGGGAAGATGCGGGAAGGTGCGGGAAGGTGCGGGAAGGGAAGGTGCGGGAAGGTGCGGGAAGGTGCGGGAAGGGAAGGTGCNGAAAAAAAAAGTGGGCGAAGGCTTTTCCTATCAACTCTTATCAAACTAGTGAAAAAAGATATTTTTGAGGGAAGGGAAGGCAAGGGAAGGGAAGGGAAGGGAAGGGAAGGGAAGGGAAGGGACCAAAAAACCCCACAAAACCTCCTACCCCACCAAATAAGAGGGGAAAAATAAAGATTACATTCCTCATGCCAACTGCATGTAACAGTTAAATGATTAAAATATTCACAAAACTCTGGCAGGTTTTCTTTGCCTTGACTAATGCAGAAAATACATTAGGCTTACAGTACCTAAAGAAAATACATATTTTATGTATATATGCATACTTTTACATACATGCATATATAATGCATACTTAAAGAGAGAATTGTACCAGCAATTTAATTTGAAATGGAATTATTGTCATAATTTTTATATCCAACTTAATTCTGCATATTTGAGCACACTACCCAAGAAAAGTTGGTTAGTGCACTCAGAGGTGCTGGTTTTGCTGGTCTCGCTGGCTTTCCTTCAGCCCCAAGTGGGTGGAATGCTAGGCACTGGCTCTGAAACGTTGGAAAGAGAAAAGTACAACCGTAGAAATTCAGTTACTAACACTGAGATCTGCTGTTTTGTATAAAGTGGGAACAACAAATGTTCTGTTTATTTTTCAGAGCCATTGCTATTCTTTCTCCAGTGAAAAGCTTAAGGTGTATTTGAAAAATATTTATTTTGGGAAAGAAATACTGGGACAACTATGAAAAACCCCATAGCAAATAAAGGATTTGGTGTATTAGAGACCATAATTAACATACACATTTCTGTGGGTTTGAATACTGGAATTCAGTTTAATTTTGTTAGCAAGGGATTTAGGCAGTGTTGAAGCTCTGTTTAGTTCCTCATTAAAGCCACCTGCAGGAGTCACTAACCAGGCACTCAAATACTATCTCAAAACCATCAAAACTTACTTTTGCAGCCAGTCAATGATCTTCTTCTTTGTTCTGAGGTGTGGCAGAGTGTATTTCTCCTCTCCATCCTTAAAATACTTCAAAGTAGGAAACCCTGAGATGTGGTATCTTTCTGCCAGCGCCTTGTTGACAGTAGCATCAACTGCTGCAAGGACACCAGGACTCTGAAACAGAGATCACTTACTGTAAATCCCAGCCACATACACACACCCCTTCAGCAGGACACAGTGGGCTTGGGGGCAATCACTTATGGTTCGGGTTACTTTGATGCCTCCAGGACAAGAGGACATAGTTTTAAGTTGCACCAGGGGAGGTTCAGGTTGGACATTAGGAAGCATTTCTTCAGAGAAAACGTCGTTAGACATTGGAATGGGCTGCCCAGGGAGGTGGTGGAGTCACCATCCCCGGAGGTGTTTAAGGAAGGACTGGATGTGGCACTTGGTGCCATGGTCTAGTTGGCATGGTAGTGCTTGGTCATGGGGTGGACTTGATTTCAGTGGTCCTTTCCAACCTGATTAATTCTGTGATTCTGAGCACAGACATACAGAAAGATAGAGAGGACTGATGCAAANAAGGTGTATTTGAAAAATATTTATTTTGGGAAAGAAATACTGGGACAACTATGAAAAACCCCATAGCAAATAAAGGATTTGGTGTATTAGAGACCATAATTAACATACACATTTCTGTGGGTTTGAATAGTGGAATTCAGTTTAATTTTGTTAGCAAGGGATTTAGGCAGTGTTGAAGCTCTGTTTAGCTCCTCATCAAAGCCACCTGCAGGAGTCACTAACCAGGCACTCAAATACTATCTCAAAACCATCAAAACTTACTTTTGCAGCCAGTCAATGATCTTCTTCTTTGTTCTGAGGTGTGGCAGAGTGTATTTCTCCTCTCCATCCTTAAAATACTTCAAAGTAGGAAACCCTGAGATGTGGTATCTTTCTGCCAGCGCCTTGTTGACAGTAGCATCAACTGCTGCAAGGACACCAGGACTCTGAAACAGAGATCACTTACTGTAAATCCCAGCCACATACACACACCCCTTCAGCAGGACACAGTGGGCTTGGGGGCAATCACTTATGGTTCCTTTGATGCCTCCAGGACAAGAGGACATAGTTTTAAGTTGCACCAGGGGAGGTTCAGGTTGGACATTAGGAAGCATTTCTTCAGAGAAAACGTCGTTAGACATTGGAATGGGCTGCCCAGGGAGGTGGTGGAGTCACCATCCCCGGAGGTGTTTAAGGAAGGACTGGATGTGGCACTTGGTGCCATGGTCTAGTTGGCATGGTAGTGCTTGGTCATGGGGTGGACTTGATTTCAGTGGTCCTTTCCAACCTGATTAATTCTCTGATTCTAAGCACAGACATACAGAAAGACAGAGAGGACTGATGCAAAACCAGAAAGGGAGATACTGTGGATTAAATGTAACCAGAGTCTTACCTGTTCCCCTCCCATTTCTGATAGGATTCTCTATATATTATTGACTTTATAATGCTTAAGAGCCGTTCCCAGAAATTGCATTTCCTCCCACAAATCACTACTTCTTGCAGAAGAAAAAAGCACTGCTAAAGACAAGTTTACTTTAAGGCAAATAAATCCTTCCCTAACTTGTGGGCCATCTTTTCATGGACCACCTTTAGAGGCAGAGAAGAACAGGCATTTGTAAAGTGTGATTCATTGGGTCTTTGTTTTTCTCATCTCCTCCCTCTCCAACTGCAATAAAGGAACTCTGATGTCTCCACTGAAGATGCTTAAAGTATGGGGGAGACTAATTCTACTTCTCCTGCAAGGCATACACAGCACGAGACTGAATCAATAACACTAATACTTGTATTATTGGATCTCTCTTCTCCAGCCATGCTGATGGAGCACTTAAGATGAAGCTAATGGAGAGCTGCAACCATTAAAAACAGGGTATTTGAAACAGGGATCAGCCCCTTTTGGTTTTTTTCCAAATCTAATTCATAAATAAAAGCCTATGTTTCTTCACATTCAATGCCTTTAAGTAAGGGGAAAAAATCCATTTTTGGATTTGATCATATTATGTATAAGGCCTACAGCAGAATACATAAACATTTTTCGATTTTGTTTTTGTTCAAGACAGAATGTTCTTTCTCAGACTTTGGCAGGGCTCATGCATTAGCGATGAGACTGTACTTTGGAAGCACATTTTGAAGGGTCCTGTGGGAGGATGAGAACAGCTGAATTTGTTGTAGGGAGAAAAGTCACTTTTATTACTCTAGTTATTTATTACTGATTATTTGAAGGATATAATAAAGGAAATTAGCTTACATCACTGGTTACATGGAGAAACTCTGCAGCCTTCTCATATTCTGGCTTCATTTTCTTACAGTGCCCACACCCTGCCAAAAAANCTAATACTTGTATTATTGGATCTCTCTTCTCCAGCCATGCTGATGGAGCACTTAAGATGAAGCTAATGGAGAGCTGCAACCATTAAAAACAGGGTATTTGAAACAGGGATCAGCCCCTTTTGGTTTTTTTCCAAATCTAATTCATAAATAAAAGCCTATGTTTCTTCACATTCAATGCCTTTAAGTAAGGGGAAAAAAATCCATTTTTGGATTTGATCATATTATGTATAAGGCCTACAGCAGAATACATAAACATTTTTCGATTTTGTTTTTGTTCAAGACAGAATGTTCTTTCTCAGACTTTGGCAGGGCTCATGCATTAGCGATGAGACTGTACTTTGGAAGCACATTTTGAAGGGTCCTGTGGGAGGATGAGAACAGCTGAATTTGTTGTAGGGAGAAAAGTCACTTTTATTACTCTAGTTATTTATTACTGATTATTTGAAGGATATAATAAAGGAAATTAGCTTACATCACTGGTTACATGGAGAAACTCTGCAGCCTTCTCATATTCTGGCTTCATTTTCTTACAGTGCCCACACCCTGCCAAAAAAAATAAATGCAATTAAGTTGTATATACCATGGTTATTCACTGACCCATCCAGCCATTATCAAAATCCAAAACCATGTGATGAAAATTTACTAGAGTTTTGTATGCATTTTGCTCAATATAGTTGTAAAACCTTAGTATGATACAGGATTTTTTCTAAAATGGCCACAATAGTTTAAACAAAGAATTTAATCTATTAAAAATAATAATAAGAATACACTTCTTGATTTCACACCCACACCTCTTTCCTTACAAAAAGTACTATAAACATTAGTCAAGCCCATTGCTTCTAACACGCTCTTGGGCAAGGCACAACCTCACCCATTTCTGTTTCCAAATCTTTATCTGCTTTAAAAAGAAACAACACAGCTCCTCACGTGACTTTGTGACTTTCAGTGGAGGCTTACACTAGCATAGCTTAATAGAGCAATATAATTTAAATTCAACTGCACTGATAATAAGCCCCGCTTTACAGTGGTGCAGCATGTCCCTCTAGCAAGGATTTGCACTGATTTAATCACATCAGTGTAATTACACCACCACATATGTTCCCAACATAAGCAGGGTCTGTAAAATCGAGATAATGGTGCTTTCTCGCTTGTGTGAAGTTCTCCAGAGATCTGCCATTACTTCACTGCTAAGTGCTGACATTACAATAAAGTAAAATGAATGCACGAGTGAGAAAAGCAGACTTAGAATAAATTATTTGGGTGTAAATTAAACTTCTTTCAGCTGGTGCAGATGCTTGCAGGCAGGCTGAACTTTCAGGCCCAGGAGAGGCTCCTGCCACGATGCGAAGTTACACTTCGGCACCTCCAGTGCGATGCTGGGCCTCAGTGACAGCCCCTTCCCTGTCCCCAGAGGACTGGCACAAAGGCAGCCTCTCCTGGAGGTGCACAGGGACAGAGTGGCCAGGATGGACAACTGGCATGGCAAGGTTCAGGTCTGACTGGAGGTGCAGGGAGCTCGGACAAGGCACTGGCATGGCCCCGGCAAGCTGCAATCCCAGCGCAGCGCCTTGCTGCACCTCTCCCTCTTGTCTGCAGCAGCAGCCAGCTTGCTTTCCTGAGCTGTTATTGTTGGAAAGGGCGCTTGAAAGCCCAGACTTTGCTGAGCTTTTAGAAGTTGTATCAGAAGATACGGCTAGAAATGTGTTTCAATGCACGCCAGCAAAAGCCAACTCTAAGGTGTATGGGTAACAGGGCTGGGGCTATTTTTACACCATTGTTCAAAAGAAAATAAACCAAAGACTCTGAACCTCAGCGCTGTTTTGTTTCCCTCTAATGGGATGACTGCTGAAGCCAGCAGACACAAACCTGAGCCTGAACTCAACCAGACCAGCACGTTTTATATAGGACAAGTCAAAGAGTGTTTGCAGCCAAGAAGCAGCAAGACATTCAGGTGTAGCTTCACCAGAGCAAACAGAGCTTCAGCCACCACAGCACATCATGGAACACCTTCAGGGCATGTTTATAGAACAGGGTGAACACATTTGAATAACAACTGCAAATCCCACCTAAGAATTACAGCAAATACCGAAGCAGTTGATCTCAGACCAAACTCCAGTTCAAACACCAGCTACAGTCCATACCACTCCAGTCATCTGCACAGAGACCACAACATTAAAGTGCTCCATGCCATTCTTTTAAGCAAAAAACAATAATGAGGTAGGAGCAGCAGAACAAGGGGAGCTCAGCTGGCAGAGAAAGCTTTGCTTTAATTTTACACTGTGGTGTGAAAATGCTGGAAACCTGACGTGACAGCTTCACAGGTGAATTCCAGAAGGAGCTGGGAGAGGCTGAGGAAGAGTTACTGTCTCAGCATTGCTTATCTTGGTTAAAAGCACAAAAGAGGCTGGCAAAATGATTTATTTGCCACCCACGGAAAACTTGCAGGCATATGGCTTTGTGTAAGGGGCTGACAGATCCCTCTGACACCTGCCCAAGTTGATTTATTTCTCCTTTTAGGAGAAAGGAACTTTACTCATTTTGTGCTCTTCCTCACTTCTAAACTAAGGGCATCTCAACTCCCAGCTCAGATACCTGGAACCTCTCTGAATTAGGTAGCTGAAATTTGTACAAACAATACTCTTCTGCAGGGTTAACTTTACCCTAGTGGGCTTTACATGGTGTGTCCTTTAGCCACAGCAACGTTCATACTATGCTCTAGCTACAGTATCCACTATATTCCAATTATATTACAATCATTAATTAGATCTGATCAACCAAAGGTATTAAACAACCAGAGTTTTCACAAAGCTAAGCAGAAGTGAAAAAACCCCAAAACAACAACCCAGGCATATTTTGCCCAGGAAATGAAAAAATAGCCAAAGCATCTGAAATTCATGTAAGTAATATTTTTGATCAAGATATCCAGACCATGAAATGTCACTGTTTCAGGTTCTTTCATGAACATCACGCAGACACAGCACTCCTGACTGCCATAAAGCTAACTCACTCATGCTTAAAATAAAGGGAAGAAGCATCAGATCTTTAAAAGGCACTTAAATGCAAACTGAAGTCTTCAAATCTTTATCGTGAATGCTTGTTCTACCCCTGACAGAGGACAGGATGATGTATCAGCCTGGAAAACAGTCACCACATTAAACTGAACCTGAGAGAGGCACAACAAATCTTAAGAGCTTCTCCTACAATAAATGATGCTTTTCTGGCCGTCTTTATGAGAATTTTGCTATTGTGAGCTACAGCCTGCTTTCACCTACCACTGCGGAAAAGGGGAGATACAAATTACAAGTCAGACCTGCAAACTGCAAATCAATTAATCTCTCCTATGATTATTTATCCTGTCTTTGAATAATCCTGTGAAGATTGCCATTAAATTTTCAAGGCCAATGAAAAGTTATTTAAATGAATTCCAAGGTCACTGCCTCTCCTTTGATTGCTACATTAGGTTGTTCAGCAGCAGCTTAGATGCTTTAGATGCTTTCTGTCATAAAAGGAGTGGGGAAAATAACAACAACCCTACAGGCCCTGAGTCCAAATGCTCCTGTGTGCTGCAGGGACAATGGAAGGAGCCCACAGGTCTGCAGTGAGCATCTGTGACAGATGTGCTTCTAGAAGATGCACTGTCCTGTTAAGTGTATACTGACATTAAAATTAAAAGACTAAGCAAGGGAAGTGACTTGTTCTATCCCGGGTGAGAAGGTAGGCTGCAGTCAATACAGGGATGCCCTGTGTCTGCTCCAAGCATGGCCATCCTCTGAGCCCGTGGGTCATGGCTGGTGGGAACACCCAAGGGTCTTGTAGGTGTCTATCCAAGTGGACTCCACACCCTCTGTCTTTTCTTGCAGAAGACAAGTAGCTGCCCTGGAAGTGCAAGACTGAGCTTCTCTCCATGGGGCAGCAGAAACCAGTCCAGGTTCAGTGCCTGGTTCTACTGACCAGTTCAGGACAACTCCTCTGACGTCTCACCCCTCATCTTGCTCCTCTTACACAAAAAGAGCCCCAGGCTGCAAGGGCCAAGGCTCGGACAGAAAAAGCACACAGGTAAGCATAAAGGAAGTGTTACAAGACAGGGAGAATAAGTCAATGCTTACAACAATCACTGCTAGGACATCTGGTACGCACCCTTGCTAACCATTTTTAAAACAGAAATGTCTAAATTAAGCAAGAATTCTTCTTTCCTAGTTTATTTATAATGAATCTTCTCATTTGCACTGCAAAGATGGGCAGATAAGCAGCTCCTTCCTTTGGTGCAGTCACTGGCACACAGCTTAAAACAGCTGCACCCCCAGACAATGGTGATCAAAGGTCCTCACGTCACCTCAGTGCAGACAAGTCACTTCCCTTCAGAATCCCACTGCAGGGCAGAGGACAACACTTGCTCAGCAACTATGGCCTTCATAGAGTGTGACCGTATGCAAATGTAGAGGCAAAGGCCAAGTGTGGACAGAGCAACGCTGAAGTGAAAGGGTGAGCAGCACATGAACAAAGGAAAGACTAACAAATGTACCAAGCAACTCTTTTTCCAAGGAAATATCTGTATTTGTTTACAGCAGCCTGTTTGGCACCATGGCAAAGATTCACAACACACAGTTGCTCCAAACCTTTTCAGAAATGAACTAATACAAGTACTTCTACTGTTAAAACCAAGTTTTACAGGCAAAAAACCAGTCAAGCAGCTCCAGCTAAGCTCCTGCATATGCTGTCTTAGTGCTGGCCCAAGAATATAAATCTCTGTTTCTCTCTGTCATTCAGTGTTTGCTTCTTTCAGGTTATTATGACTATATAAATAAACACCATGCTTTTGCTCATGTCCTCTCATTTCAAGACAACATTGTCTGAGGATCTGAAGTGTGCGTGACAAGCAAGAGATAAAAGACAACATGCAGGCAGTTGTGAAGAAGCAATTTCTGACATCAAGAACCCTAGAGGTAAACTAAATTGCAAATAAAGATTTTAAAGAATCATTACATTTCTGTCATCAACAGACTGCTCGAATATTGCTATCATGTACCAGCTATTCATCTTATCATGCCAGCTCTACATCCATCTATAGCTGCATACCAAAAATACCTCCATTAGCCTGATGAGAAAGTGAATTTGAAGCACAAAACAAGTCCTGCTTTCAGCAAGTGGGCCACTGGCAGTTCAGAATACACTCACACAAGATTTACAGACAACTTTAAGCAAACAAATATTGTCAAAAAATTCAGATGCACCTTTACTCGCTGAACATTTAACACCTGGGGATAACACTGTTGGTTTCTCCATTCTTCATCCTAGAGGAGCAGTGGCTCCTCAAAACAGCAGAATAGCCAGTTCTTACATGTGCCCCATTGTTCACCTTGAACTCACACCCCTACACACAAAAGCAGGAGTGTCTGGAGCAGGGGCAACACAATCCTTGCAGCCACAGTAGGACACACAAATCCCAGCCCTTTTATCACCCATGCAAGAAAACAAATGTATTCTCTTCTGCCATAAAAGTCTGTAACACGCAAAGTCTTCTTATGCATCGTGTAAAAGAGGATCTCTCAGGTCTGACACGAGGCAGTTTACAGTTCCTTCACCGGTGTAGGAGAGCATAAACTAAAACAGCTGCAGACTCCCTTGCATAATTTAGCCATCTGCATTGCAGACATCTGATGGAAAATCATCCACAAATTCGGTGGGGAGGGAGGATGACAAAAGCAAATGTTTCTCCTTGTAATCACAGGTACGAATTTGCAATTGTGTTGGTTGCATGTCCACTTAATAGTCACAATGGTCAGAGCAGTCAGGCCATGCCAGGATCCCCATGTTTCTACTTTAAAAAAAGCCCAAACACACAGAAACAAAAAAAAAAAACCAAACCAGAATCATCTTGCAAACCTTTTCCCTCTGGATACTTAGTCCCACCAAACCATTCATGTTCTCACCAGCAGCACTGCACACCCAGGTAAAATTCCAGATACTTAAATACAACGTTTCAAGACTTGATGATTTCTCATAAGAGGCACATCTTCAAAATCTTTAACATGATATTGAATTCAAATTTCCAACAGCTAGAAATGTGTGCACACAGACACAAGACCAGACACACCTCGCCCACAATACTGTACATTTAAAGGCAGGTTTGATTTGACCAGATATTTCATTGCTTAGAGATCAGTGCCAAGCAAACAGCTTCACGGCTTTACAAAAGACAAAGCCTGTGAAAGGTCAGCCTGGAAAAGACTCTGAGGAACTAGAAATACAGAATGAGAAGGAAAATACTTGAGCAGTTTGGATTACTGCAGGCATGCTACGCTGCTGCGGTTGCAGCCCAAAGCCTGCGTAGGCTGCACAGCTCATCCCAGTGACAGGAGGGCACTGCAGCGACCCAGCCCCGCCGCTATCACCATCTCACTGGCACTACCATGAACTCAGGGTGCAGCCAATCTGTGCGTGCAATGAGCTGTGCAAATCCAATCCCAGCACGAGCACACAGAAGGAAGTCTCTGCTTCCTTCCAGGAGCCCTTCAGTGTGAAGCTAGGGCACAAAATCTTTACAAATTGGTCACTCTTTTTCCTGTCT
The DNA here is from genome assembly GCA_013396875.1 of Vireo altiloquus. Taxonomy (NCBI): domain Eukaryota; kingdom Metazoa; phylum Chordata; class Aves; order Passeriformes; family Vireonidae; genus Vireo; species Vireo altiloquus. Next base: position 775,432 of record VZRF01010395.1, on the reverse strand, counting down.
GCATGACTTGCTGAGGTGGCAGTGACCCAAACCCAGACACCATCTTGTCTTTTCTACAGTGGAGCAATTTCTTCCCTCCCAGCACCACTGAAACTGCTCAGGAGAAGCATCATAACAGTTTTAGACAGTTGTAGTAGGAGCTAAAACCATTTCCTTGTTTTTAAAAAACACAGTTGGATGCGTTACATAAACCAGATCAAACTGAGAAGAGAGCTTGACTAAACGTATCCTCCAGGCACCCTGTGTGCATCTGTGCCATGTTCACAGCCCCAGCAGAAGGGCCACCTTCAGCCAGCAATGGCCCTTGGCAGGGGAAGGCTCAGCACAGGGGAACAAACATGCAGCAGGTCCAGCAGGCTGCCTCCATGGGATTTAAAAGACAGCAGCTCTGGTGAACCACACAACACACACTTTTGTGTTCACTTCTGGTCACACTGGAGTGTATCTCCTTCTGACTAAGGCTCAGGGGAAAGGGTGAATATTTTCCAAGGCTAACCTCAGCCACAGGTTGCTGCCTCCCAGGGACTCCTGAGAATCAAGCAGGGAGAGAGATTTCTGCTCTATCTTGCCCTCAGTGTGTGCTCTCTGCTTCTGAGCTCACAGGGAGCTGTGGCTGAGCTGGACTCCCAAAAGTAGCCCTGGAGAAAATACACCCCATCCGCACAGCACAGACTCCAGCACGCACCCAGGAACAACCTTGAAGCTAATCATCATCTTTATGTAAAATAAACTAAAATCAAGAATCACATGGTTCCTTATTTTCATTCCAAAGGTGGTTTCAGCTTCCGGTTCTTGGAGATTACACTGCATCTATATCCCAAAACTGCATGGATATACCCTCTTACTCGAGACTGTGGTGCAACTGATATTAATCAGTGCTGGGAGATGATGGTACCTCCTACCATCCCTCTTGGGAGGGAAAAGAAGTGAAGGAAGGTGAATCAGCTGGGACTGGGAGATAGGAATTACACTTCCTACACCAGCTCTGAGGAACATGGCCCTGAGTAGGTGTTGAAAATTAATCTTCCCCTATTGAAATGTGAGACAACAGCATGGTTGCCTTAAGGTGAAATTGTTGAGAGTTTATGAAAAATACCACCAGAAAGTTTCCTTCTCAATTACGCCAGAATTATTCCACATCCAAAAGAGACTTCCTCTCCCCTTCTCCACTGCCAGGTGAACAAGAAAACTTTACCTTGAAGAGGGAAGAGAAGTTGCACTGCTTTCCCTCACACTCTTACCCCACTATGGAAGACTTTATGCTTTGGATTTAGAAATGAAAATGCCAGAGAACACAGGTTAGATGAAAGAGCTTTGAATGTTCACCTCACAAAACCAGCATAACCTACGATTTATTTCCTAGGATGCAATTTGTGTAAGACATCAGCAAAATGGATGCAACGCAATGAGATCTTCCTAAAAAGGTACATCTCAAAGAACTCAAGCTTACGGGGCAGGGAGGTTAAAAGGAACAGTGATATTGACTGTTACTGTGAAGGTATCTGGAGTAGATAATAGAGATACTACACAGAATGCACATTTTTTGTCCAAAATCACAGCAGAAGTGACTACCAGCTGAGATCTATTCACCTGTTTAGAAGAAGCCTGCTGGCAGGCACAGAAGACACAGCTCTACCATCAGCACAATGCCTCAGTGTCCAGGCAATGGATTCATTTATTAGTAACTCAGAAAAATGGCATCACTTGCCAAATCACCATCCTAAAGGGCACAAGGAGCAGACAGGCAGGCAAGCTTTCTCTGTTTACTATTTGCCCTTCATATAAGTTCTCTACCTTTCACAGAATAGAAGTTGAAGCCATAAAGTATTTAGGAAGATAAACTTGACAATGAAAACTCTATTGGTAATGATTCAAGCAGCAGAGATACTGTAAGGCACTTTCCAAACAAGAGCCCTGCACAGTATATTGAGCTTATCCAAGCAAGGAAATTAATTTATTTCAGAAAAAATAAACCTGGAGTTTAATTCTTAAAGCTAATTCCTACTGTTAACCCATCATTAGAGGCAAGCAAAGTAAACCTTTAAAAGTAAGTTATGCTTCACTCCTATCAGAATTTGCCACAAGAGCATTAAGGGCTTGTATGTACACTGGGGTCAAGCTTGCCAGGAGGACAGTCAACCAATTCACACACTCAAATGAGGATTTTTAACAGTTAAAATTACCTAAGTCCCCTAAAAGACCCCACTGAACACCCAAAAAACCTACAACAAATACCCAGAGAATGGGGTCAGTCTTTTCAGCTGTCACCTCTCAGCTGCTCCTTGGTGCTCCAGCAGCTACTCCTATGTAACAGGCTGAGTCAGTTGAAAGGACTCCTTAGGAGAGAGGGAAGGCAATAGTAATGTGAGAAATGAGGCAGCAAATCCCCAAAGAAACTAATGTTCCCTTCACACCACCTGTCACACATTCACAAGAAACTTTTTTTCCTGATTGGAATACCCTTTGCAAATGTCTTCTTTAATAGAGAAACTAATTGCTCCCAATTGGAGGCGAGCATGCAGCATTTCAAACAAAGCTCCCAAATTTCACAACCCCCAAATATCTACATTTCATCTCCTCTCCTTCTTCCTTCTGTACCTCTATGCTACATTCTGCTCTCAATATCCACAGCTGCTACCAAGTAAGTTATTCAACATACAAGCTGTGTGCCCAGAACAGCATCACTCCACAGAGCAAGCCAAGATCTGGCCCAAAGGTAGAGCAGCCCAAAACACCCTGAGTTTGCCACTCTTCCTGTTGTGAAGCTGAGCCAGAGCAAGTCAAGGCTCCTCCCTTTTAGTCCTGGCATGAACTGTCACCAGGTTGCGAGTCATCAGCTCAAGCTGCAATAATCTTGTCTGAGCTCTGTGCTCACCCAGAGGCAGATGGGGCTCCCTAAACTTGGGGGCCAAAAAACTGATGTCTGCCACAAGCCAGGGAACACCAAAGGCAGAATCCTACTTCCTTCACGTTAATCAGGATTTTGCAGTGCTCATATGCCGTCCGTATCTCAATTCCTGCAATACTGGAGCAGCTTGCAGTCAGGCCATGGCTTGCTAGATAAAACTCCCACGCAAGGTGAAATGTTATCTCCACTTCACAGGTTGGAAACCAAGGCAAATATTTAGTGACTTGGGTCATAACTGTACAAATCAAAGCAAGGCAAAGAACTAAACTTTTACATCTTCAGGCCAAGGCTATTGCTTTTATCATCGGATCATCCTTTTTTACGACCATACCCTGCCCAAAGAGCACAAACTGCTTCAAAAAGACAATAATCCCACACAAACTCTCTACTCCAGTATCAAAAGACCAACAGAAAAGAGACAATGGAATCAGTCATTACAGTGTTCATCCCTTTCATTAGGTATCCTATCAAGTTTTACTGCACAAGCTGGTTATTAGGATTTTTATACTCTTCACATTCCTGTTTATATTAAGTACCACTAAAAACCCATATTGATTTTTATTTTTAGATCCTTGAGAAACATGAGTGGTATTGTCATTAAAGGAAAAATCCATGTCAGGTTCTTCCTTTTACTGGTTTGCTGCCCTTCCAAGAACTTCTGTTTTAACATGTGATTAAATCTCCCTGAAAATCATTTCTATAATTAGTTTAATGAGACAGGTCACTGCACTGGCAGGTCACTGTGTTGAACTGTTTACACTCCCGAAGATTTTTGGTGATATTCAAATATATGTAGTATCAAGCACCATCTTGTTGAAGAATTCCAGGCTTTTATAAAACGAAGAACCCCATCTAAGTGTCCCAAACCTCCTCTCTCTGAAATCAACAGTCAGGACTTGTTCACCTCTGGAAGCAGATTCTGAAGCTAAGAATGTACCCATTTCTAGCTGGTTTGCATGAAGAATGTATCTGCTCCAGAAGCCTGCAGGAATATTCAGCTGAGAAGTACACACATACAATGCACAGAAAGGTGGCATAATTTATGCTTGAACAGGGAAGCATTTTATTATACATCCCATTAAAAATACACTAAGGCAACATCAAAATTAGGAGCCTATGGGACACAGAGAGTCAGAAATCATGATTCTAAATTCAAGCAAATCTTTTCTCATCTGTCCAGACTCTTAAACAGCAACATTCATCATCCAAGTGCCCTTACACAACAATTCAGTTTTTGGTGATGAGAGCAGTGCAAGGGCCCATCCTGACATCTGCATTGCTCCACCAAAAAACCCAATAGAGACAGGCACTGCCTGTGACCCACAAAACAGTCCAGAAAGTTTGACTTGTTCAAAGCTTTCTAAAATTACTCTGAAAAAGGAGAACATTTTCACAGGGGCTGGCATGAACAGGATTGAGCCCACAGCAAGCACCCAGACACATAAATGTCTCCTTGTGCATCTTCCTATGGACTACTATATGCAGCTGTACCACAGGGATATGGCATCTGAGCAGATACCAAATGCACAACCTGCCTTACACACTACAAACTTCCAGTAATTCAGACCTGCACAGGTCCACCAAAACCAGCTTCCCAGCTACCTGTTGTTTGCCTTTATCCCAGAGGCTCTACATATGAAGGCAGATGCCAAAGGCTCTATGTAGTCACTGAACATAACGCACATTTTATTTTAAAAATCATAATGTCATATATGACAGAGACAAATAAAAATCAAAGGATGTTTCCATCCATGTTCATCGCTGTTGGATGTTTGGATAACCCACAAGCCTTTAACCTCTACTGGAACAACTGCGTTGGTTGACATTTTAAAAAGAAAATCTTTGATTGAATCATGAATTAGCATGAAAACGCTTTATTTATTTATAAATAATTTAATTTCCTTATTTATCACAGGCTGCCAACGTTAGGCTGCTGCTGACCTGTGCTAGAAAGGCAAATTTTTTCAGGCTGCAGAGTAGATTATTCTTCAGCCTTTTCAACTCATGGCCTTTCGGTTGATGCTGCCAACAGACATCCCAATTAGAGCTCACAGAAACACAGCTTGCTTTCAAAAGGAACCAGTGGGGGTCTGAAAGGGAGGCTTATTTATAGTTGTAAAACATGGTTTGAAAAAAAATAGATTTGATTTGTGCACACATTTTGGGTTCACTTTACTTCATATTTAAAGCGAGCAATGGATTCCTACATCCCAATCTCACCACGTGCAGCAGTAAGAAACAGAAACAAGGCCACTGAAACCAGTGATGGTGCACTGGCAGGGAGAGATCCAAGTTCACTACTTGGTTAGAAGCTGAGGCCTTCTTCTTGTACTGGGCTAATTGGTTGGGATTCTTAATAATGAGTTCACAAAGTCACTTAAAACCTTGGGATTTAATGCACCAGAGGGAGGAGGGAAAGAGTGAAGGGTGTGAAAAGCTGTTTTTCAAAGCCAAATTGATAAAACCACTCCCTATGCAATTAAAAACCTGAACAGCTGAATAGCTGACTTTAGAAAGCAGCAACTGCATAATTTATCGGGTTGGTTTATGAAGGAAGAGAAAATATCCGAGGACAGGAAAGGAATTTCACGGACATTTCGACAACACATGAAAACTGTGGTGCATTTTATCATTTCGAGATTTATTTTTGCACTCCCTTCCATTGGGAGGAAGCAAACAAAGGTCTATTAGGCTGCATTTTCCCTGCTTTCCCTTTTTATCAATGGAAGAAAAACCACAACGGCTCCAATATCCTACTAAGGATATTGACATTTTTTCTAACCTTAAGTCCTGCAATCAGCTTATATGGTCTCTGAAGGAGCCCTATGAAGGAGACTGGGAAGAGCACAGGTTTAACCTGAATTTAAGCTCACATACAAGGAAGAAATGTTACAGGACAAATATTTTAATAGTTTAATCCTTTAAAAAGCAAATGTACATTCACACTAACAGTACAGCCAAAGCACTTTTTTCTCCTCTGTTTGTTACCTCTGGCATCAGTACCAGACCACAAACTTTGTTCAGGCTGATGAGGCACGAGAGAGGGCAAAGCAGCCCCAAGCAAACATCAGGGGTGACTGACTACAACCACTCATCAGCATGAGACTCCTCAGATCCATGCTTGCTGAAGGTACACGGGAAGGCTACAGCTCATAGTGGCACCAGGACATTATCCTGCATGAGGCTGCAAGAACAGGTATGCTTTAAAACATTAGCAGTGTCACTTGTGTTAACAAAACATAATGAAAAGTAACTCCTGTGCATAACAGCAGATGTTACTAGAAACCCTTTTCAAGTTGACTTGAATTTCACTCCTGGACTTTAAACACCTTTCACTGGCATTTGAATTGACTTATCAGTGACTTGGTTGGGTTTATTTTGGGACTGAAATGTGACTTGCAGAAAAATGCTGAGAAAAATGCAGAAAGGATAAATGTGCAAGGGGTTTATTTCTTTGACAAAACAGAGCCAGAAAGACTGCAACCCTCACTATTTTGGCAAATATTTTGGATAGAATTATTTTAAAAACTGCATTGGACTCAGCAAACAGTTTGATGAGGAAACTGAAAACACAAACAGGGCTTTTTTTCATGATCAAGTGACTCAGGAGCATTTTAAGTCCCAGTGAGTACCCATGACACTAAAGCATTTAACAACACTTGACTGGCAGCATAACCCATATTTAGAGACATTCAGAACCCAGCTGTCATCTTGGGCATCTAAATAAATCGATCAGCTGTAGGCATAGATATCAAGAAGCACACACAGACATGGAGTCTTTATTCTCATTGCTAGTAGAAGCCTATCATGAGCAGCAAGGCTGCCCTTAGTATGTTATAGTATAGGAATAACTTTGGTTGGTGCAATAAATCCTCTGTTACAGACTCAGAAATAGGCCTGTTAACAGAACTCTGCTATCTCATGTTAACCAAATACAATCAATCCCAGTAAAAACTCCAAATCCTTTGGGAAGGTGAGCCCTTTTGTTGTTCTTTTGTACAGTGCAGGAGAACTCAGTCTTTGGGTACAACAACACATTGAAAAAACACTTCAGATGTCTGCAAGAGGATATATGCAGGATAACACTAAGCTCACCACCAGAAATTATGAAATTTCAGCAAAATGCTTAAGTAAGAAGCAGAACACTGCACACCCTCCACAGATGACTGGGGAGGAGAGTACCTTCAGAGCCTGACTGGCTGGGTCACTGTTTACCTATGCTGAATATTCAGATTTATTGAACATCCTCTTAAGAGCTTTACAGAGGAGTTTCAGCAGGTTAAAAATCCTGCTCTGTGTCCCCAGTGACCTGTGAAACGAAAGCAGGATGAACTCATCCTGCCCACCCACACTCACCCAGTTGCTCAGGGCCGGCAGTAACGACCTGAAGCAGCACATTTTCTGGGTTGTGATAAATTATTGCACAAAAGGTATGGTGTCTCTAATCCCAGGTGGTGCAAGCTGCATGCTGCAGACGTTCCTGATGCGTTTAAAACACATTAGCTGCTCTCCTTGAACTTAGTTATGCTAGGCAGCACTTAAAATGCTGGCATGTCTTTGACTTGGCGAGTAAGTGCAACTGATTGTAAATAATTACAGCATGGTCCTCAGGGATGATCATTAGTAGCCACAGGCATGGAGACCCAGCTGGCCACATCCATCACAGTGCCTAATGGTGCCGTTCACAGGTATTTACCTGGGATGTGCTTGGTTCAGCTGCATCTTCAGCACTGGGGGCAGACAAAACACTGCCAATTCCCCACACATCTTTTCATACTACACTCTATTAATGCATTGGCCACCTTAAATGCAATTAAAGCATGACTGAAATAATTCTCCTCTAGTAAAACAGCTCCTCCTATATGTTTTGGGTTGGGATGGAGTTTATTTTCTTCACAGTAGCTGGTATTGAGCCATGAGTTGGATTTGTGCTGCAAACAGTGTTGATAATTCAGGGATGTTTTAGCTATTGATGAGCAGTGCTTACAGAATCCACACTTTTTCTGCTCCTCACCCCAACCCACCAGCGAAGAGGCTGCGGGTATACAAAAAGATGTCAGGGAACACAGCCAGGACAGCTGACCCCAAATGACCACAGGGATATCCCAGACCACATGTTGCTGTGCTCAGCATACAGAACTAGGGGAAGAGGGAGAGGGGGGACATTTGGACTGATGGACTTGTCTTCCCAAGTCACCATTATGTGACAAAGCTCTGCTTTCCTGGGAATGGTCAAACACCTGCCAGTCAATGCAAAGTAGTGAACAAATTCCTTGTTTTGTTTTGCTTGTAAATGGCTTTTGCTTTTCTTATTAAACCAGCTTTACCTTGCAAACCCATGAGTTTTCTTGGCTTTACCTTTCAAATTCTCTCCCCCGTGCCACCACGAGGGAGCAGCTGTGTGGGGCTGAGCTGTGGCTGAGGCTAAACCATAACAGGGTGCCAGAAAAACTCCAAGTCACGTGTTTGCTGCATGGAGACACAGGAGTTTAAGTATTTGCTAATTCCAGGCCAGTGTTGAAATCTCCTTGATTATTCTTAGTTACACAGAAGTATATCCTGTGTTCTGAGCCTATTTTATAGATGTTTCAACGGTTTTTTTATTAATACATTATTTTTAGAAAAAAACTTCCTCATCCTGAGCTACCAAGGTTAAAACAAGTAAGATGTTCACTGGTTTAACTACTTTTTTACTGGAATAATTTATCTCCTAATTTTCATAAGGTGACACCATTAGCACATTTAAGAAGTGCTAAGAGAAGAGCTTTTAATCATGGAGATAACTGTTTATGATAGTTGTTTGTCATTAATTAGTTTGCAAGCCTTATACTCTCTGCTGAGAGTGCCCAGAGAGGATTCTTACAAACACAGATCTTTTACACATATACAGAGCTGGATTCTGCACATAGGCATACCATGACCACCTGAATGTACATAAAATGCCCCAAATATTCAAGTTGCATTTAAAATGGGGTTGTTCTGGCAAGGAACACTCTTTATCCCAATTCTGAGCAGCTGGAAGGTGTTATCAGAAGATTGTGACAGCCCAATTAAGGCATCTGATTTACTTTTAAAACAGCATTTGCCTAAGTACTGCTGTACCTTAGTGAAGAATGCTCCTTAGAACAAAACATACCTGTCTGGAAGCACCTCTCCTCTCAAAATAGGTCATGCAATATTGTTACCCCTAAAATTGTGTTACCTGTGTTCATGAAAATAATAAAAAAACACTGAAAACTGAACAGAATCCTACTGAGATTTAAAACTAACTTGAACTTACTATAAAATTTGATTGCAGTTGTATGTATTCATCTATTTTTAATCTGGCTTCCTAAAGGATTAAGTTTTGCAGGGCCAGCTGTTGATTTCTTTCCCCTCTTTCTCCTCCTCAATACACGACTGGACTCCTTTGTCCATTTACAAACTCAAAAAAAGGCAAAGCTTTAAAATACTACTAAATCTCTAAACATGCTGAGATCCAGGGCTAAAGAGAAGGGATGCTTATACCATGCCATTGTGCAGAGAGAGGGAAAGGAGGGGAATTTAGGAGTTACATTTGTGCTTGGCAGCAGCTGCTCAGCAAGCACACAGCTGCCGAGGAGCAGCAGCCCATGCTGTCACTGGCACACCGGGGTGCAGGGAAATCTGGGGAAGGAAGGATTTGGGTAACGAAGGATAACTCCTGAGCAAACCAGGCCTCATCAGTTCTGCTACTTGTGTTTTGGGTTTCAGACCAGGAGTTCATCTCCGGTCCCACTTTCATTAGTACAAATAATCCAGGGAACACAGCGACAAAACAGCAGTCAGTCCCCTGCTTCAGTGGATCAGACTCTTAGACACTTCATAAGGCAGAGGAAATTCATTATGGTATGTTTTTCAAATGAGTCTTATGGGCAGACCTTCAAAAAAAGGCATTTTGAAGCTCCTGCTGGCTTAAAGGGAAGCAGGATTTCAGCCTCTGTGCCAAGACCCTCAGCTGTGAGTACACAGTCTGCCTCCAGAGCCCTAACCTTTAAATCTATGCCCTTGAAAATGAACATCTTACCCAAGTACCACTGCCAGCACAGCAGCAAGAGGAGAGAGAAGCTGTGTGTCACCCAGCATAGCAGATTCAAGCCTGAACTGTCCATCACAGACACACACAATTGGAAGAACCAGCTATGGAGCTGAAACAAGTTACATCCACAGTGAAGAGAAAGGTTAATGCACTCTTCTCTTCCACCCAACAGCATACAGAAGGGCAATGTGGCTGGAACAGCTTCCTGAAGGCAACCCACTGCATTTTATTGGTCAAGCTAAAACCTCAAGTCATGAAAAAGATCAGTTCAATGCATTCTCAGCAGAACAATAAGTAGTATCACCACCAACTCTGCATTAGTTATCAAAAGTCCTGAGGACTTCCTAAACTTAGGTCTAGTTTTGGCATAGTTCAGCACAATATATAATGACCATCAGCCCTTACGTTGCCAAAGAAACTGCAGCAGAGGAGTGAAAATGCTCAAAATGATGTAACAGCAGCCATGGACAAGAACTCATGGTTCTCAAGTTGAATTGTTCAATTGACCAGCCTTCTGCTTTGAAAGCAAACAATACTGAAGAGAAGTTGAAAATGGGGAATCATGCTAGAGAGTGGTGAGTACTTGGACTATTTCAGCATCATTACATGCCTTGATTATGTTTTGACACAGCCTACAAAGTGTCCCTCTTCAAGAAGCAGATCTCCCTCCTAAATGTGAAGTCAGCAACATTTTGTGCCTTGTGTATTTAACAATCATCACAAACCAGAAAAGCCTGGACTTCTGAGTTCATGGTTCTGTGAAACTTCCATGGAAAAACATCACTGATTTTTTTAGCAAGCATTTGGGAGAGTACAGAAAAGAAAACAAACTCACATGGTGCATGGAACATCACTAGCACAGATGAATGATCTTTTATAAACTTGTCGAAGTCCTCATCAGTCAGGTGATAAACTACATTTTCTTCATCTGCCCAGGGAGTCTCTGGAGCCTGTGGCTGAGGTGCCTGTGGGCTACAAGACAAACAGACACAGGTTAAACGCAGCTCTCTGGTGCTAAGCAGTCATCTTGGCAAGTCAAATTGCAAGGAACCACTTTGTGCAGATGTTCATACATGTCTGACACACCAACCCTACTAAACAGCTTCCATAACTGTACCCATCCAGGAATCACAGGCACTGAAACACAGACAAAACTGGAGGAGGAATAAAAAAATCTGCAAGAAGCTCCTGAGGACAGATCAGCAATGGAAGGGGATGGAGACAGGAGATAACCAGACTGCTTGGTTATTACATTATAGAAATCAAATGCATTTTCTATTACTCTTTTACCCTCCTCAGCAGGTTGCTCCCTTTCTCACAGCATTCCCACTTTGTAGTTCACAGGAGTCATTGCAAATGAAAGAAAAGAGCGGCGAGCAGAAACAGCCAATTTAACCTGTCACCTTGGATACTGACAGCATGATTAGGGCCCACAGAGAAAGCAGGAGCAGCGTTGGGACCGTGAGCCAGCTACACACCACCATTTCCCCAGGAGTACCTGGTTTTACCCTGAGCAACTCTTGTGAGCCAGGGAAGCATCATTATGGCCTCACTCAGCAGTGGGCTTGTAGGCCTAACTCAGCAAAGCTACTCAGCTGCATGCTTAACCTAAAAGGCAAGTGATGTGTTCTACCAGCTTCACTATGATTGCACATGAGTTCAACTGTCTTTGATGGGTCACAGCCACAGAGACTGCTCAAAGACACAGTGGCAGGTCTGGAAACTGAACCTAAGCTCCTCTGGAGCTCGTCATCCCAATAAACAATTGTTTTTGGCTTTTATTAATGTACATTAAAAGGAGATTTTGGCAGCTGTGAACTAAACTATGCTAATTGACATTTTATTTATTAAAGCAGTGTTCACAGAAAAGACACCCAAACATATGAACACTGGGAGCCAGACTTTGAAGCTATTTTATTCTTGTCAGTTGCAGTAATGAGTTCCAAATACCCCCCAAAATTCCCCAAATTCTTTGGCAAAGTAAAGGTCTGTATTTGACCCCATCTCTGGTGAAAGCAGATTTACTATTTTTGATTAAAATGTATTATTGTGTTAGCTGCCTGGAACAAGGAATGGCAAACAGATGATAACTCATTTATCCCGCCTTACTCATTTCTAGGCTGAAAGCCTAGTTTGATAAAAAAAAAAACACAGTAGAGATACACAGATTCAGATAGCAGATTCTGTTGATGCAAGCAATGTGATCCAAGAATATTAAGCAATCCACAGAGAACTGTGATGCACACCTCTGCTGCTGCTTCTATGATAAACAAACCAAGAAGCAAACATCAAAGCTAAGGTCAGAGCTGCACCTGGCCAAGCAGCCCAGAGAGCAATAATCTCCAGGTATGCTGGCAAAGTGTTTCCAGCAAACACCATGACACTCAATGGATTTGGGAACTGGGCTGAGTAGGCAGAGCATGATGAATGTGCACACAGCGCCTACAAAGCACTGGGAAAACGTAGTGTTTAGCAGGGCCTGGTGTGACCTATTTCAGTCAGGAATTAGTAAAGCAGGGCACGGGATGTTTATTCAAATGGCCTAATTTAAAATGCTGTGCATGCTAATAAGCCTACACAGGAGTTGGTAAGAAACACCTCAAGGCCTGGAGAAAGCAATAAGCAAAATATAAAATGTCATTTAACCCAGACACAAAGCACACCCAACACCTGACTAGGATGAGAGAAGTCCAGAAGAGTTAAAAAAAAGCTAATTCAATTGAAAGCACAGAACAAGTTCTTGATTTAAGGGAGTAGCTGATGCTAAGGAAGGGCCTGAGGGGAATCTATAAAAACACCAAGACAAACTAAGCAGCTATTGAAAGCAGCAAGAAGCTGCTGGGCTTGCCTGCCATTCAGGCTGATAGAGCTGTGTATCAGATTTAACAAAATGTGGTATGTACAAGATAGCATCTCTACTGTGTTGTATTAAGGCTGTATGATGGTTTGTCTCTATCACCTCAGGAAAACATCTGAAACTCCTTAACATAGTAGCCAATGCCTATTAGGAAGATAAGAAAGGTGAAGTATCTGTAAGACTGATACATTAGCACACTTCCAACATAAGAAAGCACCTTCAATGGATAGTAAAAAAAATAAAAAAAAAGCCTGAAGCCCTCCAAACTATCAGTTCTTGTCCTGAGAAGAAAAAAGCATGGACAATGATTTAAATAACTCTGACTTTCATTAAGTTATATCATGTTCTCCCCCACAAATGAGCCTAAGATAACCACTTTCAGCACTTTACCAGTAATATACAGAGGGAAAAAAACAAAAAGAGAGGGACAACAGCTGCTTTTCTGCAGTGTCCTTATTGTCCACACAAAATAGGCCATTTCACATGGCTCAATGTCTGCTGGATTTGCTTTCAAGACTACAATGACAGCACATGCCTGCACAGTATAAAAATGCATTGGCTTTCCTTGCATTGGCCCTGCCATGTCCTGGTCCCTATCTAACTGCACTCCTTGGCTTTCCTAAAGCCCTTGCCATACCATTTTGTACTGTAGATTCCTCAGAATAGTATAATATTATGTATGTAGCATGTTTACCCTATATGTGGTGTTATTAATAATTTAATTTATCATAATTTAAGCATCAATTACTGGCAAAATATAAGTACACATAATTACTTAACGTGGTTTCCTTAAAAGTTGTACTTTGTACACAAAACAGGGGCCCAAGGCTACTGCTCAGATCATCTTTTGGGCAACTAATAAGCATGCAGGAACACTAAGTGAGGACAAACAGCTGTCTTTAGCTCTGGACTGCTGAAGTATCAGCCAAAGCCCACAGTGGCTTGTTAGCAGAGATTATCATTGGAAAGAGCTTGCAGCTGTTCTGCTTTGCCTCCAGTAGCTGTGCTCACTTGCTGTCACAGCACTGATATAAAGGTACTGCATATTGCAGGGATTATCTGGATATTATGTGGGCAGACAGGGGAAAAAAACACCCCAAACAGCTAATGTTTCACATATGGTAGCCAAGAGATAACCACATCCTTGTACAACTGAAAAGCATAACAAAGTGCAGGTGATGAAGGCTTATCCTTGCTCAAAGGGCTGATCATCTCCTTGGAGTTGCTGGAGTTGCTGTCTTGATCACTCACATTTGAAGGCTTAATTGACTACACAAGGCTTAATAACTATGGATGAATTCCTCCTGTTTGAGCCACTGGGCAGCACTCGCTTGCAGGGTTTGTAGCTCCTGATGCTAACAGGAATGCTGCTCTCACTTCATTTGTGGCTTCCTGAAGCGCTCAGCCTACTGCTGCTGAAGACCCTGGGCTACCTGCAACCATATGCACATCCCCAGCACAGCCCCACTGGCACAGCAAAATACATTTATTCTGAGCCAAGTCTGCTAAGATGTACTATTACAATAGTTTGCAAAAGTCTGTTCCTTCCCATGTGTTTGTTTCCTTTCATCAGCTTCATTTCAGTATTTTTCCCACAACTGCAGCAAACAAGGGAGGGTTACAAAGATGACACCATGCCCAAGAGCTTGGGTGCACTGCAAACGGGATCTCTCCATCACCAGATTATCTCAGCTCCCTCCAGCTCTTCCATCAGCTTCACTGACCACGGGGGATTTGCACCAGTTGAAGAGCAGCTACATACACACGTGCACTTTTCCTGTCTGTCTCTGAATGCTAGTCCCACAGCCTCATTCAGCCCCCAGACTGTTTATGACTGCAAACAGCTCTCTTTAGGTAGGACAAGGTGCTTTCAACGCTTTCTTGTCATGACAGCAAACACAGATGTTGTAAAAGTGACTACCTATCCAGGGTGCCTTGATCTTCAGTTTGTCTCTGCAAGACACTTTAAAGGCTTCAGCTAAAGGCTGATGAACCAACAAGAACTGCACATTTGGTATATACATTTTTAATAACACAACAGAAGTCAAACCTTTTGCAAGGTATTACGTTCAAGCATCCAAGATCACTGGAAATTTAAGCTGGCATTTTTAACAAAGCTGAGATCTGTGTATCTGCATTTATTTTAGTCCACAGTCAGTCTCCTATTACAGACAAAATGCAATTGTGAAATGCAAGGCATGCATGCTAAAAACCTAACATGAGTCGATCTCCCCATATGAGTTTAGCTGACCTAAGCGGGGTAGTTTTGTTTGCTCTTCTGAGCAGAGGGAAGGAGAGAGAGATGTCTGTTCCTAAACCATTACATTCTGTAAATAATGAAGAGTACATAAAAGGTAGAGTGCATGAAGTTCAATGCCTTACTTTTTCAGCCACTCTGCTATATCTGCTGCGGTAGCACCAAAGTTCTCGAAGTTGAACAGGAACTTTCCTTTCCTGTTGAAGCAACAAAACAAGGTTCAGTCCTTGCCCTAAAAGATAAAAACATGCAATTATAGAAGAATGTAGGATTTCTAAAATAGTAGTAAAACATAACTGACTCAAAATAGCAGATTGTAGGATATCCCCGGACATTGAATTCTTCCTTTATCCTTTCAAATTCAGCAGAGTAAACATTCATCCCCGCAAGAACCTGGAAAAACAGAGCATAATCTGATTCTTACAATACAGCACAAACATCACACCATTTGTTTGAAGATTTGTCAAACCCACTTCAATTTGGGCAGATTCTGATTTCATTCATATAGCTGTCAAGCAAGGGGGCTCTCTGTAAAAGGCACTGAAGTTTTTCCGATTTTGTGCAAGGGGGAACAGAAAAATACTTGAATCTAATCCAGAGAAAACACATACTAGTCAGCATGTCAACCCCTCCTTGCTCTGGAAGCATCTCTGTTTCTTTTTATTCACCCACTAACAGAAATACCTAAAGGGAATTCTCTCAATTGCACTACTTGTGCTGCTCTTTGCACATTTGGATTTTTACCTACAAATGTAACTAGATTCTTTTTCTTCCTCAGCAAGTAGGAAAAAAAAAAAGAGCTCTTAGTTCATATCCAAACATTAAAAAGGACAGCAGAAGTTCCACTCTCAGCTCTCTAGCTCCAATTCAGCAATGAATTTTCAATCTCAGCTCATGTACCCAGTCTCTAACCAACCAAGCACTGCCATTACCCTAGTTCAAAAATGGACTTACTGAATGGCAGGGGGAAATCAGCATGACTTTGATGTGAAAATAAAACATGCCCTATTTCCACGAGCTCAGGAAATAGCACATGGCATTTATATCCTTTAAATATGTTAACTTGGGTAGGGTAGGGTATAATGAGAGTTAAGAATTAACCTTGTCCTACAGTCTTCAAAAGGGAGGCACAGAAGCACAGTAGCTTTTCAGACCAGCACGTAAAGCAAAAACTCTCTCTTCCCCATTCCTCACCTCTATCCCGACCCATCCTCCATCCCAATCGTCCTTGAACTTCAGGTTCAGGGCTCCTCCTGTGACTTATACTGGGCCCTGCAACTTACTCTGTGTGCCCTGTCCAAATGTCTTCCAAATATTTCTGACATGAAAATTGGAAGATGGGATTGATTCCAAGTTTTTGTGGATGTGCAATTCACACAGAGGTCGTTCTGCTGTCAAACCTGGACCCAGCAAGCTGCTGAGATACCACTTCCTGATTAACTTAGTTTAATGGCATTGACGGCTTAAATCATTTTAGCAGCAGGGTCTTAATCCAACCCCCTCCTCCTTCCTTCTTCAAAAACAGGATTTTCTTCTTCCAGCTGAAACACCACATCAGAATTTAATACCACGTTCCTGACTGCAGCAAACTGCACAGACCAAACAAATGTGCTCAGAGCCAGCATGAAATAAATCTTAAAGCAGAAAATCCTCATTTGAAGGTCAACCGTTTCTAAGAATATGCTGAAAAATCACAAAAAGATACTTTGTTTTCTCTTCCCTATCCTAAGAAAGGATAAATTGAACAGAGGAGAGTATAGAAATAAGGTTTATACTTGCTGGACTAGTCTTCCACTTTGAATTTTCCTTGTAGTTTGAATAACTAGATTGACTTAATTCATATGAGATTATCTTGACTCAATTCTCCCCTTTCCTTATCCTCCATGTCACCACCTAAAGGCAGGTAAACGCAATAGAATCCAGGTACAGTGGTTGCTTTATAAAGCAAGAACCTGGTTTGTTAACTAATAATCCAATGAACACCAGCCTACCAGATTCCATGTTTGCTGTGAACTTTCAGAGGATTTCCTATGATTTAAATGGACATCCCTGGCCATTTCAGACAATTTCACTGTGTCTATCTAATGGTGATTGATACAAGTCAATAACTTGGATTCATTCTGGAGTTTACTACATTATATGAGGCATAATTAGCAAAAAGCTTTTTACAACAGGATTTGTTTTTAATGACAAGAGTAACAGCTTTAGCTGGCCAATAATCACAGAATCATGAAATATCAGGCTGTCAGAGACCATCAAAACACACCTACTGCCCAAAACCAGGGTCATCCTGCCAGACGTTTGGCAAATTTGCTTTTAGCAAACGACTGAATGACCCCAACTTCAATTTAAGCCCATTACCTCTTGTAACAGCTATTGCAAAACAAAGATCAGTTACTCCTTTCCCCTCTGCAATGACACTTGACATATTTCAACACTTACGTGCTCTCCAACAAGCTACCTATAACCCAAACCAACTCTGAACCTCTCCTAGCTGCCCGTGAATTTGGAGCTTCTGATCATTCCTGTTCAGCTGTGGCCCCTGAACTTGATTCACAGTTCTCTCGATGGGATTGCTCCAAAACTGGTACCTCACAGCACAAAAAAATTTAAAAAAAGGCAAGTACCAAAGGAGGAAAGCACTTAAGCATATTCTCAAGCTGGTCTTTACTGAGCAGAACATTCTGGCACACTCACAAAGTGCATGGGTATTAGGGAGATGATGAATGGTTTGCTAATAACCACTTTTCCCCTCCTCTGGGGCCATAGCCCAGCCAACCCTCTAACCACAAGACTCTTTCCTGCCAAGGACAAAATAAGCCCATTTCTGATTTGGAGCACTTTTTCCTTCTTCACTGGGTGGAATGGAATGGAATTGTAAGATATAACCATAATATAAACTAAAAATGCCACCCTGCCTTCCTCTCAGTAACAGTTCTGGGACAAGAAATAACCAGTCTCAAGGGAAGACAATGACCAGCAACAGGGGCACCCTTTCACTTTTATGACCTCTTCAGTAGGCAATACTGTACTTAATTTTCCTCCTATGTAACAGCAATAATTGCTTTTGAGCCTGGCACATTCTGACAACTAATGACAGGTCAGATTAAAAGGCCAAACCTTCAGCTCACCCAAACCACTCATAAACTTTGCAGCAAAGTCTGATCTGGAGGTCAGCATCACTCTAAGGCACCCATGAATAATTTATGATGGGTACAGCACAGTTAACTTTAGAAATGGCAAGCTGTGTACACATCTCACTCAGGAAGCTAATTGGATCGAATTCTGACAAACAGACTGATTTTTGTGAAAAACATGGGTGGCAGTGGCGTAACTGGACTTTCCTCTGAACTGATCCTGCACTACAACACTCCACTGCAAAAAACTGTGTCCCAGCTCTGTCACTCAGCTGTGCAGGATCAGCCCGGATCTATAGAAATGATTTCCAAGTGAGGAAGGAAATACTCAAACCAGAATAGATCTAGAGTTTAAATTCTCTGATCTGAATTCAATAAAATGAGCTGCACATGGAGGAGGAAGGGATAACTACAAGAGGACACAGTGCTCTGCAGCATGCCTTCTCTCTGGTGCTGTCTCTATAGGTGATGCTTTACATTCCTAATCCCTCTCACCCCACACCCCACAATGTACTGCCAGGCAAGAGTGCCTTCCCAAAGGCCACAGCACATGCTCCTCTGAGGGAGCATTAGAGTGCTCCTCTGAGATGGCATTAGAGTGCTGCCTGGCTAGACAAAAACACTTTTGAAAACACCTTCTAAAGGATGTGCCATGTCCTAAATAAATCTGAGTAACTCCCACTGATTTCAGCCCTAAGCAAACAAGGATTTAGAGAAAACACTTCTGAAAACAACTAGTTTGGCAGTCTGACAGCACTAGGGGGTCACGAGAAGGAATGGCCAGAGCTGCCCTAGCAATGAACTGCAGTGCTTCATCTTTTCCTCCCAAGGAAACCTGTAAACACAGCAGTGAAGGATCTAACAGGTCGGGTAAGACCAAATCCTGCTACAGCCATGAAACAACAACCCTCTTTCTTTGTCCTTTTTGTGCTACTGGCATCATATAAATCATACATTAAGCACATTATAAAACCTCGACTAGACAAGTGCCTTTGACTTGCTTACAGAGATCAATACACCTTATAGGTACAAAGGGGTAACTAAATTACTGTGAATGCTGTACTTTATTAGAGTCAAAACTCACTTTCATATCAATGTGGCACCAATGCTAGCTTTGACAGAGCTACAGTTAAACTGTAAGATTCTATTAATGCTGAGTGGTTAGGAGAGTGACCAGTAGCTTATGGGAGGGCGATTTCCCTCCCACAGCACTGTGATTCTCCACAAAAAAAAGTGGATTAATAACTGCTTTAAGGGCATCCATCCCTGACCTTACTAGGAAACATCAGGTCAAAAAGCTGATCAAACCTATTAAGGCAAATATTTCTTTCTTTACCAAAAGGAGTTCAAAAGGCCTACAAACCTACAAATTAGAGGCTAAATATAAATCTACATAGTGTCAGAGCCTGTACCTCCATGGAAAAATCAGCAGTGGCTCCAAAGGGTGAGGGAATTAAGATCTCATTTTCTGAAGTTTTAGAAAAATAAATACCAAAAGAAAGAATCCTGAAGAGTTTCGGAACAGAGACATTTATTTCTGTTTTGCTTCAGCTTGCTTAAAAATTGGTAATTTTGATTTTGAAAAACATTTGTGAGTTCAAGTACTTAAAAAAAAGTGTTAAAATGATTTTTGAAATGTCATACAAATCTCATTGTCTCACTTACATATTTACCCTTGAGTTCTGTTGCTGCCTGCTGATAAGATGGCATCATTCTCTTACAAACACCACACCCTAATAAAAAAGAAATTGTGTGAGTAACATGCCAGCAACTCTATTCAGCCTCTTCTACAGTATCTGTGTTCCAAAGCATACAAAGTAATATTTAAAATCAAAAAAATTAAATGGAAATTCTTTATCTGCTTCACTAAATCATTATTAGATTATTAGTTTCTAAGGTTGTTACTTCTTGTTACAAGCCTCTATTTTTGCACATTTTTCATGCTCTTTGTTTTCATATTCATTTCTCATCCCAGGATGAAGAGAGCAAAATCATCTTATATTCCTCAGGCTCTGAGCCGAGCCCAGAGGAGAATACAAGATGAAACACACACATCAAAAGTCAACAGAAGATGTCATAATTGTGAACTCAAAACAAAAAGCTTTGTGCATTTCTGGTCTTTGAAGGGACAGGGGAAGGTACTTCAGATTCATCCCAGCTTAACAAGGCTTTGAAATTAATTTGAGATGCATTTCCTAAACACATTACACAGACATCAAGTGTTAAACAGTGCTCTGTTAATTGAGCAGACATAGCTCAGAAGCAACAGCCCTTGTAAGATACAATAATGTGCTGTAGAAAAGACAAAGGGCGAGTGAGGAAGACCACCAATGTGCAGTTGGAGTGTGCTAAGAGCTGTTTGATGATGCTCTGCAGGGCTAAGCAGATTAACAGTAAATCACCTTGTAAGCAGCAGTTTTCACCCCTGCCAAGTAAAATCCGTGCATGCAGATGGGAAGGGACAGGAGGGCAGACAGCATGAAAGAAAGGTAGCTGGAGCCAAGCACTCCAGACGTTTATTGTGGAAACTCTCAGTCCACCACGGGACAGGAGTCAACACTTCTGGTTAACAGACATGGAGTTTTGAAAGTATCTTCCAGAAAGGAGGAACAGCTTTTGCAGCCATTTGTTTAGGATCACATCAGCATGCCTGGAAAAGAACATCCTTTACTCTGAGAAAGGAAAGTTCTTGCTTCTGTGGTCTTTCCACCTTTGATTTTTCTGCTCAAATTGACACTGAGGTTGTTAAAATTAGTCCTGGTTAAAACAACAATTTCTTGGTGGGCACAGACCACTTATTTAAGGCCCATTGAGGTCTTGCAGCTTCATCCAAACCACTGGAGAGACATCAAAAAATGTGAGTTGACAGACATCATCTTCTGAATCCTCTATTTCTTCTTTCCTCAGGAGTCTTAGGGCCTAAATTCCCGCAGCAGATTTTCCTATCTTCCCATCTTCACTCTCTTGCTGCTCCCTGGAGCACCTCCTAGAGCACAGGAACACACCAGCCAGAGCCACACAGCTATCACCCTATCACCCTCCTCTTCCCAGCTCTGCTGCTGCCTCAAACTTGCTGCTCCCAAACCTGTTTCAGTACATCCTCTCCTGTCCTCATATTTCTGGGTTATATTGTTCAGGATGCTGCCAAGCCACATATACCCCTCAACAGGCATAAAAGGGGAACCTCAAAAAATTCATTCTCTTCTGTTCTTTCTTCTTGCATTTTGTCCCAAAAGGGGGAGCTTAACTAAATACACATTAGTCTTTCCACTAGTTAACACGTTCATTTTTAAAGCCTTGTTTTTAATCTTGTTTATAAACAGCTCCTTCTTGTTGCCAAATCCAGACAGTCTCCTGCAGGAGCCTTCTTTGACAGGGTTAACTACAAATAAATCTGAATGCCTGTAAATATACCTAATATTTCATCTTTAGTGCTGTCTGACTTTCTAATATAGGTCCAAAAGTACAGTGAATGGTCTGCAAGCGGCAGGAAATATCTTCTGAGGAAAGCAAGACTTTGCTCTGAGTTGCTTTACCCAGACCAAGCATTCCTGAAATATTAAAGTAACTACATCTAAATCTGTAGCCCCTCTGCACTGGAACGTAATGAAAGAGCTCATTTCCTATGAATCTGCCACAATGAATCTAAAGCCCCTGCTCCCAACAAAGCAGAGAAATAAGGCAGCTGTCTTCCCCACAAGCCTCCCAGAAAAAGCCTCTGATGTCCTCTCGTGCCAAAGACCTGCCTTACAAGTAAGGAAAAGCAGAAGTTCTTTTAGTGACCAGTCTTGATTTGCTGCCCCCAGTTATGAAAGGTAACACCTGTATGTAACCAATAATTTCAGCTGCTCAAAGCTCGTATTTTAATTCAACTGCTGGGTGTATTCTGTCTACAGTAAACGGAGCAAGAAAAAAACTGGACAACAACCAAGTCAGAAGGTCTTGTGTGTTAAATAAAAGATGAGGGAGTTACAAACTGAGAAATCAGAGAGGAAGAAAAAAACTCTAAAGTAGACTTCCTTCACAGCAGCTTGGAAAGCAGCACAAGCATTACAGCACTGAAAACTAGCAGGTGTTTTGCCACTTCAAAGAAGAGAAACTGGGAGGAGGAAGGTTTCTGGGGGAATGGTTCAAAGAGAACCAAGGGTTAGATAAGGCACATTTCAGAAAGAGACTCAGTTGTGGAAAACAATTATTCCTGATACAGGTAAACTGTGAAAGCACCGTGCAGCCCCATTCTCCCTGCAGGGACGATTTACAGCAGAGGAGCTGTATCATCTCCTGCTGATCCAAGGCAGCAGCTACTGGGAACAGCCACACACCACACCAGGCCACACAGAGTCTGAAGGCACAGAACCATAAGTGATTTAATTAAAAGGAAAAACATCCTCTCAGTGATGCATCAAACTAAGACTTGGGCAATTTTGGCCATCTTGGCAGTGCAGAGATGAAAACTGAAAGGTAAACTGGTGTTTCAGGCAGTAATTACAAAAGAAAATACACTGAGAAACACCAGATAATGCTGCCATGGGACACAGCCTTAAAGAGAATCAGCCAGCAAATTGCTTGTGGTACCTAACATCAATTTCTCTATCAGGGCAGTCCTGGGAGGCTTTTCTAGTTTAGGTCACACATTTATTCCTTTCTCATGCCTTCCTTGCTTCCTGAACTGAGCAACAACTCAAGTCCAACACCATCTTGCTTAGAGAAACTGGAAAGCCTCTCACATAGCAGTCACCAGGAAACACAAAAAGGCAGCTGTAAATCTGCAACATTAAGGAACAAGCAGCCAATGCAATGACAAGACTGCAGCAATACAAGGTCAAGGTCACAAAATAAAAGGAGCGACTCCAATGTGCTCTTCTCTTCCTGAAACCCCACTTGCACTCGAGTTACTCCTGCCAGTGCAGGTAGGAACATGCAGAGTGCCTCTGGAATGGAGCAGGAACAATAGTCCTGCTCCTGACAACTGCACTCTTCCCTCTGCCTGCAGCACACTGTGTTTGTTTAGTGCAGCACAGATCTAGTAAGGACAGTGGGTAAGAGAATTATAGAAAGCAGCTGTTTAAAAGAACACAGAGCAAGAGTCATCATCACAAGCTAAAGAGACAAGACTGGGATACAAGTGGTGGACAACCAGGGAAAAACTGAGGACAAATAGGCAGAACAACACAAGGAGCTGAATGACAAAGGTGGCACAAGATGGTATTATTAGTGAAGCACACGTAAAGTTTCTAGTCAGACTTGGACAGCTCTCAGTGGAGAAGAGACAGAGAGGTGACAGGACATGCTGGGCTACTTACATGGGGCATAGAACATCATCAGAAGGGGCTTGTCTTCCTTCTTCAGAAGCCTTCTCAATTCCTAATGAATGAACCAGAGAAAATAAAAAACACACTTATACTCAGTGATACCTCTTATTATTTGTACTACAAATTTAAAAAATTAATACATGTATTCACATTTAACTGAGGGAAAAGGGCTCATCTTTCCTAACAGATAGGACTCCATTTTTTTTTCCTTGCTCAATTTTAACTTGAAAGAAGATGACATAATTTATTATACATTCAAATACCTGCTGAATATCCTAGATCAGTGTCTTCACTGTTAATATGTGGTAGTTCCATGGTTTAGTTCATTCTCACTGCAGTATCTCTGACTGGAAAGTCTTTCTTCACTGAGACACCCAAAATCCATATTGCAATTCAAAAAGTCAGACTCAATAATAACAAAACAAGTTCAGTTTTCACACTATGAAACCTTGCCAAACCAATGAGATGCCATGAGAAAAGGATTTTTCAAGTACCAGCATGATAGAAAAACTAGATGAAGTTTTCAAATTGAATGCAACCCTTGGAAGCCTTGTAATAGAGTACAGAGGGTGAACATTAAAAATTAATCTTCCTACAAAAACTGAATGTCAAAATAACCATTTCTAATATTAAAAATGAAAGCCAGAAAATTGAAAAAGCCCTTTACAAAATACCAGCTAGAGTCCAATCAATTAAAGTTTAAAAAATCTATAGACTAGAAAACTAATATAAAAGACCAAGCTGATTATATCAGAAAGAATATAATGGGTAACTGTGGTGCCACTGGCTTTTTAAGGTAGTTTCATCACATTTGCTGCTTTCCCACTTAACACTGAGAGGACAGTTACTGCACAAACTTAAATCCCTCAAGATCTGGATCCCGTTTCCTCCTGCTCCACACTTCCTAACCTCAGGCACATGAGGGAACCCAAGGTTGAATGACAACCTGCAGTTTGAAGAGCAGTGTTTTACCTCCTACTTGCATTCTGCAGTGACTGCACCTGGCAAGCTGCTTTCCCTGAGCCAAAGGACCGAGCCCCCACACCATCCAAAGCTCGGATACCTGCTGTGTAGCTGGCAGACTGAGGCCATGACCACAGGCAGGGCAGAGGAGGGCAGGAAGCAGAGGACTTTACAGTTATCACAACCACAAACTTTGTCAAATCCCTTCAAACACATTGGGTGCTTTAAACTTCCCTTCCAAAGAAACAAACTAATGGTCTCTCACTAAGAGTTAATACAAACATACACACTCCCTTCACCCCATATATTTATAAAACAACAGAACATCTATCCAGCTAATGTACCTTTTCACTGTCAATGTGCACAATATCTTTGGCTTCGGGATCTTCCTCCCACAGTGGAGCACCTTCTGGATCCTTGAGAAAGGCCACCATAGACTGTAATACACAGAGGGAAAAAGCTTTTAAAGAAACAACGAATGGAAATCATGAGACATCCAATCTCAAATCCATGCTGTGACGCAAACCCCATCCAATTAGTGCCTTTGCTTTTCTGCTCATATATTCATCTGCTCTGATGTAGATTAGCACAAATCTCCTGTTGCAGAATCAAGTGATATGTGGGTGTGTACCTTAATCATAACTGGTATTCCAACTTATCAGTCCCCATTCCAACTACAAAAATGGCGAAAACAGAGTGGAAGTGAACCAGCACACAGAGAAATAGCTTCAAGGATCCTTCAGAGAGCTTTTTCAATAGTACTAGACCTTCCAAGTGAATCCACGGGTTAGCAGGGAAGACTTCTCTTTATGCAGAGGTCAGGCTCCCATGCCCTTCCACCATATCTGAGTAACAGGACTAGCCAGAGGGCACACTGATACTTACTATGAGCAAAAGGAAATGAACACACTTACAGACCAAACTGCTCATTTGGTCAAAGGAAGAATAATCCACCAACAGTTCCCTTTGTGACACATCTATGTAAAAAAATCCATTGAATGCAGTTTCAAGTATGAGAATAAGAAGTAAATGTGGCAGGAGCAGTGGGAAATCCAAAATGCTAGGATTCTGCAGCTCCCACATTCAACGAGCTGAGTACATGTGCACACATACTTTGTAACTGCTTTACCTGGCTGACATACAACCAAAAATTCCTTTCAGCAGACCACCGATATACTCTCTTTACCATAAGGAAATATACTCTGATAGCTCTGATTTCAACCTGAGCCTGAAAGAAATTCCAGCCCTCCTAAATCAATGAGATACTCTCCATGGATTCTGGCGGTCACAGCAACCCCCATTTCCAGCTGTACATGGAAACACAGGCTTGATCACTTTTATCCTCAGATGTCTGTGCTCTAGGAAACGTTAGTACCTGGTATTCCACTAAGAATGACCCCACTACTTTCTCTGTGGCACTGCTTTTAGGTTTGTGTTCATTCCCACATAGGACCTCTGCCACACCAGTAAAATAGTGAGGTCCCCAAGGAGCTTCCTTTAGTGTGCAAGTGAGTGGATGAAGCTGCCACAGCACTAAGTGAGCTATCCTGACACACACCAGTTCTATGTAAAAGCCTAGGGTGTACTCCACTTTCTCAGCAGCAGTACACCTGATGACATCCCACTGCTGGAACAGTCTCAGAGACACTTCTGCTGCCTCTCTGCCTTTGGTGGGGCTGCTGTGCTACAACATCCCAGCAGCTTATCAACAGAGGGGAGTTTAGCTCATTTTCCTGCCTCTCAGTTGGTACCGCAAGGCTCAGGAGGATTCAGAGCTTACAGCAGCATCCATTTATTGCATTTATGTTTCTGTCTGCTTGCACAGCCAATATTGAAAAGATTTGTCTCATCACAAGAGGCAGCCTGTATCAGTCACCAGACAGCAACCAAAACACTTATTGTCACAATAAGAAGGACCTAATGGGTGAGGATGACAAACACTTCCAGAAGAAATTTGTTTTAGAATGGCATTATCAGGGAAAGGAGGTAGCTAGGAAAAAAATACATAAAATCATGTAATTTACAATGGAGTTAGAGTGTAAAAAGCTCTAGACTTGACGTTAACATCCCAAATGACATCCTAAGAAGACTAATAATACATAGGGAAAGGAAAAATGAGGACAAAACAGCAGAGATGTTCTACCTTTAGGACAGCTGCATCAAGCTCTGCTCACCCTCAGCCTGCACAGACCTCAAATATACACTGGATAGGAGGAGAGAGGGGTCAACATTCTGAACGGCTAATGAGTGTAATTGACTCTGCTAGCTTCAAGAATTCCTGCATGCCAAATTCAGTCATGTAGAAACAGATGTGGTTAGAGGATGGGGGATTAAAGAGATTTAATTCATCCAGCCTCTCCCTCTCAGCCAAGACAGAAAAAAATTAGATGTGTAATGTCTTCTGGCAGGAGCAGGCAGTATGTTGCCTTGCCCTCAATTCTTCGTGCAGCAAACAGAACTTCCTCTCTTACTTTTAACAGGGAAGAACAACAGCCAAACAAACCACAGCACTCTCTAATCACAGAAAAGCAGTGGTCCCCAGGCTGCTGTGCTAGAGGCTGCAGCAAGGTCCAAGGCACAGCAAGCCCAGTGCTGTAGAACCAGCTCCACTCCAGTCCTGCTGTGGTACGGTCAGGACCTGTTGTGACCCCACGGCCTGGACAGAGCCACCGAGGGTTGTAACCAGCTGTGCCAGCTTTGAACCTTACACCTCAATGCAGCAGAATACAGGACATGCTTCATCCAGCATGTGCTGCTGAAAACAAGCAAGTTTTAACAGGAGAGCTGGTAATCATATACATGGACCTAGGTCTTAACCTGAAAATATACAGAAACACATCCTCGTGTTTTTCACTCCTTTGAAGTATCACAGAGTAGGGATGCTAATAACAAGACCTGCCTCAATTTCACACATACACTCCTTACAACGGCCAACTTGAAAAGGACTCGGGCTTTAGAGCAGGAGCAATTTATTGGGTTAGACTATTCCCTTTGCTAGTACTAAGCAGATTTGTACTTCAGTGAGTTCTCTCCATTTCAGAAGAAGGGTAAAACCCTCCCTGTACTTTATACTCCAGAAAAGGCTTCCTCATGTAATAAACACAGCCTGGATACTGGCATTGTGGCTCTCCTGAGAATTAGACATCATGTGGCTAAAGCAACATGTGAACAGACATGCCATGTAAGATGAAAGACTAGGTTTTCAACAGCAGATTACTACATCTACTTGGGGAAGAGACAGATTAGTACTTACAGTTCTTATATAGCATACACTGGCACATGCTCTCCATTTCTGGCAAAAAGAAATCAAGTTTACAGACTCTGCACCAGCTGTTGTATATGGACCTCTGTGCTTTCTAACTATCCATGGATCTATCTCTAATGACTATATAAATCTGTTTTCCAGACTCCCAAATTCTTGGCTTTCACAATATGTAGCTGCAAGTTCAAAAACTTCTTCTTTTAACGTTGTAGTTATTTGTTTCAAATCAGCCATCCCAAAATGCCACTCTTTACCCTCAAATTTGGAGAAAAAAGAAGTAATCCCTCCCTTTTCTAAGCTACTCACAGTTACAGAAATCTCTACTGGAATCCCCTCCAGCTGTAGTAGCTTATTAGTATTGTGAGATCCTAAGCCCTTCTGCAAAGAATTGGAAATTTTTTTTTTAAACTATTCCTAATGATTTTGCATCACTGAATTTTGTTCTCTTGCATTCCCATTTCCCTTTCCTAGATACCCCAAACGGCTCAGATCTTAACACAGGTCTCAGCAGCAGGAGATTCTGACTGCCAAGTAACTTCCCCCCACTGTGAACACTGAGCTGTCCTTTATTCCTCATTTTTCTAACAGTGAAACCACAAGGGCATCTCTGCTAATTACATAAGGATTTAGTTACTTTAAGAAATGAAAAGCTTTTCTAAAAACCTGAGTACACTATCAGCTGGATCAGCCACAGCTATGAAATTGCTGATTACTCCAGAAGAATCCTTTCACAGTTCTTCAGAGCTGTGTCCATCATTCTCCAAAATGTCATACATATATTAATATGTCTACTGGATGTCTGGAAAGAAGATCCAAGTTTTATTGCCACAAGTTTGTTGAATGATGTGAAACAAATCCTTTAATCTCCCTGTTCTGCAGTGTGTCCACCTGTCCATAAAATGAGTATCATACCCTACGTAATTGTGTTGCTCTGCTGCTCTCTGTTTGTACATACTGGGAGACTCCTGACAAACACAGCTGAGAGAGAGAAACAAAGGTCACTGGCTCAACAGAAGAAAATAGGGAGAAATGGAAGAGAGGGAGAAATACAGAAAATATCCAGGCAGCTGTGAGCAGCAGAACAAACAAACACTCAGCTGAATTATTTGACCACTGCCCAGATCTGATCCACTGCCCAACCTGTAAATCATTAGTGCTGGTTTCACAGGGGCAGTTTAATTGAGAAAGACTCCAGCACCTAGAGAGAGGGAACTTAAAGTCCCTCTTCCACCCACAATGGAATCCCACATCCCTGTCCCCAGGATGCTGCCTTCTTCTTCCCAGCAGGCATGGCAAAAGGGAAGGGCAAAACGCTCAACACAAAACAGCTGAAGGAATAAACTATCTGGTTCCTGTTGTGCTATGATTGCCTCTCAGCCCAAGGCTCCCTGGAGTACTGCAGGTGCTTTCCACATCATCTGATCTGTATGGAAGAGTCACAGCACTAATTCCTGGTTGCAGAGTTTTATGGAGGGCAGGAGAGACACATCATGTATTGTTCAAATCACCCAAATTTAGGCAAGTAGCAGGTCTCCCTTAACCCATCACCCAAGGAAAGAAAGGAAAAAAAATACTCACCAGCTGCATTTCTTCATTAAGTACAGAAGCTGGTTTAAGCATTTGCTGACTGGGCTGGGTATTTAACATTGCCCTTCCTAATGCCAGGCAAGATTTCTACTGCAGGAGATGGGAAGATACAGGGCCTACTCTCCCCACCTCAGACAAACGCTGCATGACAGCCTCAAGGGAAGACTGACTGAATTCAAGTCAGGGCACACTTCCAAGACAGTCTCCCATCAGATACTCTCCAACTCTGGCTGTAAAAGCAAGGTCCAGAGCAACAGCACTTACTTAGTCTGGCAGACTCAGGTTCACACAACACCTAACACAGGCTTTCCTCCATCCAAGAGCGATCCCCTGCACAAGCCAGAAAGTGGAAGTACATGGAATTTTATCAACCTGGGGTGATGTCATCAAGTCTTCAAAAGACCAATGACTGTGCAGAGCCCAGGTCTGCTGGAGGAGGAAGAGAAACGGGAACTGGACATCAGAGCAGGACAGAAATAGTTTCTGGAAGCCAAGCCATTGCTGGGCTCATCACATCAAGAAACTTCCAGTGCTTCACCAGGGCTTTGCAAAGGAAAGCTGCCCACTTTCGGCCTGCTCACTGTGCTTTTAGTTCACCATTTCCACAATCATCTGGATCTACACATTCATATCATGTCTCGTGCCTTCTCTCTTCCCTTGCCCACAGAATGTTGCCTTCTGTTGCTTTATGTCAAGATTCGCCGGAAAAGAAGAAAGGTCATTTTATACCTGATGCACTCAGAGCACTTTCATAGGAGCTGTGGTTCCACAATCTGATAAAAGACAAGGCCACTCAGCTTTCTTTAAAGTTTATAAACATAAAATCTAAGAACCTCAGAGAACTCCTTATCAAAATGCAGTATCAGCTAATACTTTTAGTTATACTACCAGAAAGAGCACCTTGTAATCAAAACAAGAAAATCCTTATTTGTTACCAGTGTGCAAGTTCACTTACAATTTACCTTCCAGTTCAAGGGGGGGAGGGGGTGTCAATCTTTTAAATAATAAACAATTTTCCTGGATCTATGGTTGACACACGTGTGCACACAAAACCCTTTAGGCCATTCTGACAGCTGTTTCTGAAAATTAATCCCCTCCCTTTCACGCCTTCAGCATGAAAAAATACCAAAACCAGTTTTTAATCCACAAATGGTCTCACCCACATCTAGCAAAATGGAAAGAATAATAACGGAATATTTAAATTTACCTTCAATGTGACCGCTCTGTTATACGCAGTATGAAATGCACCGTCCCTGTTAAACGAGGAGTGGGGAATATTGTTAACTTACAGTAACATTACTGGAATTCATCCAGCTGCTCTTCCTGACTTCTCACTAACCAGAATGACATTATCCTGCTGAAGCCACAGAACTAAGCAGAATTTACAGTGCAGTAATTTAAGGGGGGTGGGGAGGAACAAGAGGAAGGAAAAAGGGAGGGTGCAAATCAGGGTAAAGAAAACAGATTCCTAGTAAACAAATTCATTCCTGACACTTTAACAAGAATATTTACTAAGGCATTATCTTTGGAGATGGAGATGCAGCTGCTAGGTGCACCTAACAGTACTCCCACTCCTATTATTTTCAGGAAGAAAAATCTCTTGCAGTCTCATGACACTTGCCTTTCTCTACTCACATTATGAAGGACTACCTCAAGTCAGAAAAGCACAGAGAGGTGAAGCAACTTGTCCAAGGCACATGCCAGCAGGCAAGTGACAGAAAGCAAGAGAGCTCAAACCTCAGGCATCAGCCCTGTGCAGAGGGCAGTTTTAGCCCACTGGGCATCTCTCTCTGGCCCCACTTGTGCTTTTAGTGTTCTCTATTCAACAGTAGAATAAATTTAACCCAACTTCTGCCACAGCATATGCTTTCAAACTGAAGAAACAGCAATTAATTTCATATGTCAACAGATAAAAAATAAGTCATCTTAATGCTGCAGCAGCATGGGGCTGAAAGGAGAATGAACAGTCTTAATGGGGACATCAACAACTATGAACTACAAATCTCAGCCCAGCACTCACTTATAATGGAGTAAATCCACTCCCTTCTCCTTTGCATTAGGATCTACCTTCATCTTCTTGCACAATTTTCGGCTTTCAGAGTCACTGCAAAAAAACACATATTGGAAGAAAGGTTACCAAAAAAGAAAATCAAATGCATTCATGCCTGAGAACTCTTTGCTGCGCTTTCTCATCAGCAGCTAATTCCAACTAACAGTAATTTGGAAGCTGTTTAGCTAAGTTTGTGGGACAAGCATTGAGAAAAGCTCCATTAGTCAATCTAATTTCTCTGTTTGCTTGGTCAGGACACAGTGAACTGTGTTAAATTTATATTCCAAAGCCAAGCCCTAAACAGTAGAGAATCAACTCATTCCAGCATGCTCAAGGACTTCAGCAGATCTTCTGTCCATGAGATTAACATAAAATTTAGGAAGTTGAGTTTTCATTAAGACCATCTACTGTTAGGGTGGTGGTCAAGGACCACCGTTTGTGAAAAGATTCAAAGGGAAAGAGCAGGTCAGCTTTTACATTTGGCAGAAGACAATAAAAAGCAAAAAAAACCCACGTTCATGGTATGTCCAAGTCCAAATCACAAGTGTTTAGCGTTGAAAAGGTCCTAAAAACAAAACCCCATTGAAATTCTGGAGCCCCAAGCCGAGCAACACCATTCATTCTAGATATGAAAGAAGTGTCCTGGAGCCACACCTGGCAAAGGGAGGTAAAAACAGCTCCTAAAGAAGGAGAGAGGTATCAGCAGACACCCCTGCTGGAGGTGGTGTTCAAACTCAACAAGACTGAATCACATGCAGCACCAGATTAGGCTGACTTGAAGAACAGAGAAGGGTCATGGGGGAGAACTGCAAATACATTTGTTTCAGTGGGCAGGTAAAGGGTCTTCCTGGCTTAACTGCTCTCCTAAACAGGGTAGGAGTGAAGCCAGAAGGAGACTTCAAGCTGAAGTGAATAAGAAGTTGGCCAAAGATCTGGGGAGATGAGCAAAACAGAAAAGAAGATGATTCACATTGACAAGGCTGTTCTCTGCATTGACAAACAGCAAGATTAAACAGCTTGGAAACTTGTTCCCAGCAGAGGACAACTTGTACCTTTTACATAGATAAATCAATTTAGAAAATGAAAACACTGAAAACCCATCAAGTTTAAACTGATTAGAGACAACAAGATGCAAGGCTTGCAAGAGCCCCACCAAATTAAGTGCTGCTGCCAGCACTGGTGCTAATTCTCCCAATGTTCTCCAGCTGCCTTTCTACAAATGTGAAGAACAACAAACCCCAAGTTCACAGTGAGCAGCGAGTGAGAGTGTACCTTAGTGGAAACTTCCAAAATGCTTATGGTACATGGAAATAAGGAGGGATGCGCCTGGACACATGCAGCAAAATCAGAATATTATGCTGAAGATGGAAATGAGCATTTTAAGGAACTAAAAAAGCACACAACTACCACATCAGGAAGGAGCACTTGTAATCTCAATTGAACAGAAGCGTATTTATCTGAAGAGTCTTACTGAATTCATGTCAGTTTTGGATTTTCAGATCACCATAGCCCATAAACACTCTCTTTGCTTTTGTGGAAGGCTGGAGATCTGAACTTGAGATTTAAGTACCGTGGACATGTCTCCTTGTAACAAAACCAGATTATGGAACAAATGCCTTGGATTTGGAGTTATGCCAAAAAACCATGTTTGCCACATGGAGTTCATACAAAAAGCCTACAGCAACATCAAACTCAGGGATCAGAAATATCCTGTCTTCTCTGTCCTGCAGCTCTCCAATGGTCCCATGGGCTAAACCTAAATGACTCAAAGGTCAAGGACTCTCCAGAGAAGACACCAGTCTCAGATCATTCTCTTGTCTTACCCCAGACAGATTCAGAGGCACAGAGAAGCTCTTGTGGCCCTGCGGCAGCTGAGTGCCAGGCAGTTAAGGATGGTCAGCCCACGCAACAGTCAACATTCATAAATGCTCTTCTAGACACTCCCAAACATCTCCAGTGAACACGTGTATCTGTGGCTATCCCAGCTTTGCCAAGACAAATGTTAGGTGGTTGATGTGAACAAGTGTAATGCTGAAACCTCAGCAATAGGGTCTGTGAAACTCCAAAATGTGCAGACAATTGTTCTGGCATAAGCAGAGGATTAAAACGAGTATCAAGAGAATCCTGTTGCCTGTTCTACCACCTATTTGGTGCAACTTCTAACCATGAGGGTAAGAAAGCGTAATTTTCCTTTATGTGTCATTTAGAGATCTGAATGGATACTAACATTCTGCAAGTTTTATAGTGAAAAAAAGCTACAAAGCATTATTACTGAGCTATACCTGTGAGTAAGCACCTAGCTTCAAAACTTCTACCACCTCAACTCCTAGCAATTTATTTTCTGTCTGCATGAGTTTCTATTAAAAAAAAAGGAAGATAAGAATAGCTATTTCATTTGCTCTAAGTATGCCCTGCTTTCAAGATTTCTCCACTTGCAGAGATTCACACAGCTGCCTGAATGCACAGCCATTACCACAGGAAAGAAAGCAGCAGTTTGCCCCAGTATGTCTCCTACCATTTAGTGGGCAGATTCTCTGCACCACCGCATTGAGAGTTAAGTCTGTTTATTCAAGCTATCTGCACTGATGCATGGGAGAGAAAAGGAGCAAATTCCAAGAATAGGAAATGTCTAAATATGTATCAGTAATTTTTTCATGCACCAGTGCAGATTTTTGCACATGCCAGACCCACCAGCTCAGATGCTATACTAACAATTATTTGGAAAAAGCAGAAAAGGAGATGTACAGAAAGGGCAGAGATGGACTTGTTCTATTTTTCCTTCTGCCTTCACTGACAGACAGACAAAAATAACCTGCAAAGAGCAACACACTCTGGTATCACTTGGTAATGACCATTATTCTTAATAAGAGTAAATATCAACACAGATGCAGCCTGCTCTGAGATTTGTCTCTTTTGAATCTCAGCCAACAGCCTCTCTCTGAAGATGAGCTTGTCAACTCTCACATGGGAGAGGGTAATTAGGACTCCAGTTCTTGCAATTTAATTATATCACTTGAAGAAGCAGTGTAAAAGTTTGTTACAATGACTAAAAGTTAAAATAAAAAAAAAAAGACACCCAAAACAAGAAATAAAATGAAAAGAAAATACAAAAAAAAAAAACCAAACAAAGAAACCCCCAAACTTAAAAAGCCAGAAACTACCCCTAAAATCAGCACTCTACCAAGTCATGCCAAGCCACTCCAGACAAGGCACCAGGCTCAGGAAATCCTGGCTTGAGGATGAGGTCAGTAATGTGTCCCCAGCAGCCATCCTTGGCTGCCTCCTGCCATTTCTGTCCAGAGTAATTTGAACCCTGCTGTGCTACTGCTGAAGGGACCCTTGCAGGCAATCCTACAATCATCCAGCATTATCTCCCTGGAAAATCATCCAAAACATCAACCTATTTTCAATACCACAAGGACTTAACCAGCAGCTGTCTGTGTCGTAATAAGGTCAAACCTTAAGTGGCACAACAACACAGCTTCCTTCCACTCCCACAAGCCTGTTCTCTACCCTTCCCCTTCCACAAAACCAGACCAGGGCTCCAAAATGTGCCTTTGCTGGAGAAGACATAGGACAGCTTGGTAAAAAGAAGAATAAAATGAATGATTCAAGCTGACCTAACTAAGCAAAAAGCCTAAATAACAACAAAAGTAGTGCGCTTTGCAAAAATCGCGTGCACACTTCATCCCTTTCCATTCACACGCCCATCTCCTCTACTGGGACACGTTTCTGTCACTGGGGGTCACAATGGAGCTGGCAGGAAGCCCAATGGGGGCACTCCCTGTAAACCTCTGGGGTCCCTTGTCTGTCAGCATGCATGAATAATCCCTAAACACAGGCAGCCAGCTGTCACCAGGGCAGGAGGGCAGCGAGGGACTCACAAAGGGGAACTGGCCTCCTTTGGCTCACCACCAGTGCAGTCAGCTCCTGAAGGGGACGTGTTGCAGCCGTTCCTTAGGAGTGGCACAAAATGCTCTGCCTGTCCAGGACTGCCCACGGGTCTGGACATTCACGGTCATAAGGATGGAGAAGCAGTGAGAGATACTGGTGGCAGTCCCCAGTGGCAGGAGGAGCACAAGAGAAAAAGGCTTTTGCAACTAATTTGGAGAGAGCAGGAACAGAGGAAAAAGCTAGACAGGCAGAACACAATATAAGACACAGGAGTTTTGCTGCAGTTAAGCTCACATGGTTTCTAAATCTAAAACAAGTCCAAGCTGGATACATCTCAAGTAAGAAATGGTGCATGAAGATGGAAGTGCAAAACCCCCTCCTTGGGGCAAATTCAAATATTGTCCAGTCAGGTCCCAAAGGACCATAACAAGACTGAACATCCTCAGCATCATTCTCTTGTATGAGTACAAATAACATCTTTTGCAGTTTCCTAATTATTTCCATTATTATGCAATAGTGCCCACTGGCCTCTCATGAAGAAGGGAATACAGCCCCATAACCACATCTCTGGGGAGGAAGGATCTGGAATGACTGTCAAAACCCTCTTCGGCAATGGCAAAAATCCCATCCAAAAAGGTTCATGTCTCCAGCTGCCAATGAAACAGCAGCGTGTGCATGTGCTGTGTGGCCACATCACTTCCATGCCACTGCCCTGGCATCCCCTAACACTTTGCAATGCAGACTGCACCCAGCTTTCTTTCTCACCCGTACCTACAGGGTTTCCAGGCACAAGAGAAGTAATTAATAAAAACACTGACAGAACCGATTTAAGTAACCAGGTCAGTAAATGTGCCTGCACAAAAACTATCTCATTCCTCTATCAGCATATGATGTAACCACATGCAAACCACAGACCTCACAATTTCTGAACAGATTTTCTCTTTTATCTGTATATCTCTCCATCTGAAACAGGGCTCAACAATCCATGTAAATTATACCACAGCTGTGCCTGCAGACTCTAATGCAATGGCGGCTCTGTTGTATCAGTGACTGTACAAACAGTGTCACTGTCCCAACAGCTGGAGGAGACAAAACTGAGTAGGAAAGGAGAAAGAGCAGGCTCCAAGAGCAAGGGAATATGGCAAAGAAGAAGCAGGACTGCATATAAAGCAAGCCTACCAAAACTGGAAAAGCTTTGGAAGGTACCAGTCAAAGCCGTCATCTTATTACCAGCACGCTCTCTCATTCTTGTGTGCTGTTCAGGTGCTTTCATTCTTTTATGTTGTAGTGAAAACCATCACAGAGAACTCCAGTTATAACTCCAGGGAAGTTCAATTGCAGTTTCAGCCCAGGTATCAGAAGTGAATTATCAAACAGGATTTCCCAGCCCAATGCATAACCTCTGCAATACCCTCTGGCTACTTTCCACAGAATACCCTCCCCAGACAATAGACTGATGAACATCTTGAGAAAGCATGGAGTTGAGATCCTGCCAAACAACTAATTGAGCTTGTGACCCCAAAAAAGCAGCAAAAGAAGTGTTAGCAGCAAAAATTTCCTCAAGCCTCCTAAAATTAGGAAACACATTTGCACTTGCAAACCTAATCTGAAAGAGGAAGTCATTAACAGTCAATTGTAGTTAGATGTGCTCCGATAAGGTTTTGAAATAAAAAATGAAATTCATTAGCCATTGTTTGGGACAATTTGGGATTTTGACTTATGTTCCCTGTAGTCATTGATTCCACCCTCCAACAAAGACTGTGTGATCCATTCACAATACAGCAGTTTGTGTACTTTGCTCACCAAGCAAAATCAGACTGATCGTAGCAAAACTCTCCTCTTCTCACACTGCAGGCATTGCCTGCCTCCCTATCATCCTCACTTCTCCCTCCCACCCTGGGCCGGCAGCTGCCACAACTACTGCTGCTAACAGTATGCCACATTTGTAAGGCTCCTCATACTCTATAATGATCCCACACCTTCCTGTATCACTCTATCGAGACAGATCTGAAATCAGAAACAAAAAAAAAACTAGGAAAAAAATCACTTCTCAAACCATCAGGTTGGCATGCACTTCTCCAAAGAGCTGGATGGTAATGGCTTACTCCTACTCGAACAGAAAACCCATATTCAGCCACCAGTGCAGAAAGACACTTTGATACCCTGCTCCTGAGAGAGGTTTAAGGACATGCAGGCACCAAAACAGGAACAGGACCCAGGAGAAATGCATACAGAAGTAACGAGCACAGGAAGCTTAAATACAAGATTTGTCTTGGAAAACAAAGCAACATTTTGCACCCATTCTGGGTTCCTGATGGAAATTATCTTCTAAAAGAAGTAACAATAGCAACAGGTTTGCACAGCACAGAACAAATGAACTGCTCAAACAGTGCGGCAGATGAAAAGCTTGAATCTTTTAAGGGATGGGGGAGCATGAAAGCCAAAACCAGAAAACATACTGCTGGAAGAATTAAACCTAAGGATTAGCAGATGAACAGGACAGGGTCTCATGTGAATTTAGGACCTGATTTTGCCCCCTAGAATGCTGCAAAAATCCCCACTTCAAGGGGGGATTGCAATCACCTTGCAGGTGATTGCAGCCTTCTGCTCCAAACACTCCCCTGGAACGTGCCAGGAATGCAAAGAGAAAAATCCATGTGCTGTGGAGACCCAGCATCGCTTGTCACCCAATACAAACGACTCCCTGTGCCCATTAGTCAATTAGAGAGGCCAGGGATCTAGAGAAATAAGATTAAAAAGAAGTATTTTCCGAAAATTAAAACCCATGAGATTAATTCTTACTCCAAGCAAGAGCAAGCCAAAAAGCAGAAAGAAAATCAAGACAAAAAGCTAACATGTATCATCCTATCGTCAAGCTAAAACAATTAAGGGAAAAAATTATAAGCTCCAGCCCCTGCAGAAAGTCAAGAAGTTATAATGAACGGTACTTTCCATGGAAATATAAATTAGCAAGAGGCACTTGCCAGCCCACATACCTGCACAGAAATAAGGTAAACACATTGATAAGAGCTACCAAAGGCTTTGCAGGAACTTCTAAAACCACTGAACACTCAAACTCTTTGCAAAGCAGCAGCTTCCCTCATCCCACAACAGGGCACATGGTCCTAACCTAGGTCACAAGATGACAACTACTCTGTCTCTGGGTTCACATGAATCTAAGAACCCCAAAATGCAGGTTTTGAACACGTCACCCACAGGTACACGGATGCTGCAGCCCTTTGTACACCCGTTAATGACCTTGAGTGGCACCACAGGCTTGGAGAGGATGGATGCTAGAGGATGTTTTAATTTACATACTGGGTGCAGGAAAATGGAAGTGACTTCCTTTACATTAAATCTGAGCTTGCTTACTCTTCATTTTGATCTGAAAAGCAGCAACATTGAAGATTTGGTTAATGAGCAACTCTAAGCAAAACCCATGGAATACTCAAGTTTAGGATGAAACAGATATGAGCTCAGGTTCATACACCAAGCCATTATTATGGAAAAACCTTACTGCTCTGCATTTCTGAATTAATGCAATACACCAAACTGGGTTTATGTTAGGAACTGAGAGCTTTCTTAAAAAACGTTTTTTTTTCACACTGGCAAACACTTCCTGCATGGTCACTTTTACAGCAAAACAAAAGGACTTTAATGTGAATGAGCATTAACCACACAGACAGGTTATGACAGAGACAGGAGGAAGGCATCGAAAATCTATGCTGTAAATGCAGTTTGTCCTTATAAATGGCACTCACACGAGGACCACAATGGCAGTATAACTCACTTGGAAAGTGTTCCTAAGGGACACCTGCCTTACCTCCCCTGCACTAGCTGCAAACAGAGCCCCTGCTACCTCCCCCAGGCTGGCACTAACACTGTGAGCCATCCAGTCCTGAGCTGCTGTTCACCTTCAAGACTACTGCAGAAAAATGAAGAAATCCCCAACACCACAAGTCTGCTTGGATGAAAAGGGCTGCACCAGGGTAAGAGCAGCACTCCTCCTTTCTTTTCTCTATTAGATATGGTCAATTTTATTTCATCAGCTTTAAAATTCAGCTACAAGTAAGAAAGATAAGTAGACTTATTCTCTTAAATAAATCCTACTTCTGAGAGGCTTTATAGGATGAAGGTAAAAACTAGAGAGCAAAATTACTCTTAACACCATCTGTACCATCAGCCTTATTTCTGAAATTTCTCCCTGCTATGTCAAGGCATCGAACACATTCATTTATAACTGCGTGGATAGGTAAAGCCTTTGTGTATCAAAGCATGAGGAAATCAGAAATTTGGGAAGACCTCATCTAAAAGACAGAAAAACAGGGGTATTAGGGAAAACCCCAGAAAAGACAAATACTTGTGAGATTTGGCTCTCTCATGAAGCAGCATGTTTAGCTGTGTAGGTTTTAAATGACTGCTTTGCCAGCCAAATTATGGTCTCACCTATACGCAAAGTGTCATGGGACTGCTACAGGAACAAGTAATTATTGGGGATGGGGACTACAAAAATGATGCACATGACACACAAAAGGGACTAAAAGAATGACACACAAAAGCAGAAAAAGTGGGATTAAAACCAAACAAAAATTAGTCAGACATTTTAACCAGATGGCATTTCCTCTTCCTAGCAGTCTGATGTGCTAAAGCCAAGCACACGCGCTATGACAGCAGATGGAAATCACACAGCTTTGTTTATGTTTGGGACCTACAGTAAAGGGAATCATGCAAGTTTAAGCAGAGAATAATTACCCAGAGCCAAAGAAATGGGTGGTTTTTTTAAAAATACCAATCCACAATTGGGCAGGAGTCATAGTCAATAAAAACTTGAGACAATTCAGTAACAGGAAAACCCAGGAGCGTTTCCTAAATCATATTCATGATGGAGAGAGCTATTTTCAACCTCTTCAAAGCTGCAGCTGACCACAATGTGCTTTATAACCTGCCAAACACATTTTCTTCTCTTCAACAAAGCCATTTTACTTTGCACTTCACCCAAACTAGTTACACTCTTCCAAGTAACATCAGTACTCGGCCACACTGTGGTCTATCACAAAACCCACTTAAGAAGGCAAGAGAATAACTTTGTAATGACTATTCCTCAAAACCACACCTCAGGACGTCACAAACTGGGACTAGAGCTTTGTCTGCTTTAAAGCAACAAGAATTTTGTTTTTCACTCAAAAGGTAATTATCTTACTGCGTTCCCAAGCATATCACTTTGTACCTTTTACTTGCCACCACGAGGATTTGACAGGAGTTTCTATTTTCCACAAATAGTTTTTTCTATTTTTCATCTTTTACTTGATCACATCAATACTTAACCTCCAGTTGTAGGCCTTAAAAAATGGAGGTTTTGGGAGATTGGAGGGTCACAGAGGCTGTGCAGCACAAACCCCAACCTGCTGTCAGAGCTGGCAGCAGCCAGTCTCTAAGATAGAAAATATCACATCCTTTTGTGCTTTTTTACAGACATTCTAAGCTTTCAGCTCTGTACAATGCCCTTCAATTTTCCAAATTTCTATCAGCCTACCACTAAAAAAATAATTCAATAAATAGCCCAACCGTCTGCTTTCTTACATGCCCATTCCAATTGCACCTGAATGCCCTAAAGGACACCCATTCACACTGCTGAAGCGTTTTTCCTTTCAGAGTTCTCCAAACTCTTTGCATATTGACTAATGAATCAGGCAATATTTACTCAGTTGCCTGGAAAACAGATACACCTTTTGTAACTGCACAAAGTAACAAGGAATGACTCATTAGCAGAGCCAGGAACAGAAGCTGCGACTCTCAGCTCCTATTAATGTGGTGCCTCCCCAGACATGAGTCGCAGAACATTTCCTCCCAAGGTGCCTGATCCATCCCTCTGGAACACTGAAGATTTAACAACCTGCAATGTTGTGCTCCATCCTCAATACCATGCATCTCACCAGGCATAATTAATTCAGTATTCTCTTGTCTCTCACACTACCATTCATTCAACATCAAATGCCTCAGCAAGGACTTCCTAATTAAAGCACGTAAAGGCTAAAATAAAACATATTTTTATCACATCACTGCTGGGTCTTTTATTCACAATTGAAACAGCTCCATGTTTAGCTGTGTACAGAGCCACATATGCTATCTCAGCACAGAGTAGCAAACAGTGACCATTTCAATGCCATGAGCCATTCTTGAGCTGCCCTGTCATCTCTAGAAGGAGGTGTCAATCTGCCTGCAGGAACTGACTGAGCTGCCCCGAATGAGGACCTTATTTACAGTGCCACAAGCAGGGGGTCACACAGCCCCACTCCAGCATGGCACTTGGCTCAAGTGAGCTCAGCTGTGCAGGAGAGACAGGCACATGGCATTCCCAGACCTGCACCTCCCAAGCCCCAGCATTCTGGGGATCTCTGCTACCCTGCCTCAAAGTGACAAACTAAGTGGCAATCTCTACTCCACACTGTCTCAGTAAGAAACCAAGTATTTCCATACATCATGCTGAAAAGCAAACTTCCCTCTCTCCCTGTGACCCCTCAACCTGGAACTGAAAGCTCAAAGCTGATCTCTGTCTTATAGGCAATACACAATAGAAGCCAAGGCCAAGGAGCATGGTTTCCATGCAAACCAGCATTCAGGAAGTCCACTTCCAGCCACAAATCCACACAACACTCCCCTCCACTGCATGAAATACAGAACATGCTGCCGAGACTCAGCAATCCACACTGATCTCCGTCCGTGCAGCAGAATGTTCTTGCCTTCTCCTGAAAACAAGGGGAAAGAGAATAACAAGAAACAAAAAAAGCACCATCAGTAGAGAAAAAGGAAAGAAAAGGACTGCCGTCATCACCACAGGGAAGCAGAGGCACAAACCACAACTCTTCATGTATGCCAGCCTTGCCAATGCTTGGATCTGAAGGCAAAGAAGCCCTGTACAGCAGGATGTGAAGAGCAAAGCCAAAATTTCCCACTAAATATTGCTGCCAAACAAGACATTTCTTGTCAGTATTTGTAAAACAAATTGAGCCTGTGCTGTAAATATCCCTGCATCTGTGTGCTGTTTGTTTCAGCATGAAGATTTGCAAATAAGCCTCCCAGCATACTTGCTGCTGAGAATGGCTTGAGCCACTCTGATAGGACTGAGCTGCCCAGGCCCTGCAACTGGCCCATTGTGATCTGGGAAAGACAGCACCACGGCAGCCGCCTGGTATTATCACTGCATCAAGGTGGGCAGTGATAAATATACAGGTTTGCAGCCCCCTGTATACAATTTTTTTAAAAGCAACAAGCAAAGGGAAAAAACCTTTTGTGAAAAAAAAATTGTTTAAAAGTTACCTCAACACTACTAGATTGATTTCAGAATGCTTCAAAAGCTTAACAAGCAGATCAATCACAAAACTTGGTTTGGGCTCAAACTATTTGTTTAGGTCTTCTTTTTGTATCCACCAAAACCACCTTTACCACAAGCCAGTCTTCCATCTCACTTTGCCCCATGAGGCAAGTTCCCAAACTGTAATTCCTTAGCAGGAATGATAGAACGGGTAGAAGCCCATCTCTGAAAAATGCCCAGCTATTTTTTCCAGGTTCTTCCCAAACCAGACATGAAAGGCAGCTCTGCTTTACCGTCAAAGAGAGAATTACACCTATTGCCATGTTACAACATCCTGGTCACTGTCTGCCACTCAGTAAGCAATTTGACTGTAGCACTACTGGCATCAAAGAAAATTTTGGGGATCTACTAATCTATTCCCAGGTCTCCCAACCCCTTACAGCTTGCCTTTCACCAGGCTGCTCCACTGGGATTAACTCATCTTTCAATAGGAACAGGAAGCTTAACTTAAGTATTTCCCCATCATGGTTAGAGGAAAGGCACTGCAAGTACCAAGCTTCCTATGAAAAGTATTAAAGCACTGCACAGGAGAGACTTGAAAATACATTTCTTGCAAGTAACTTCCATAACAAAGTTTGGTCTACATGTCAACATTTGGAAAAAGAGAGTATACCAGGGTTTGATGAATTGAAGTTTATTTTACAGCAAAACCAAACAATACATCTTCCTCCCCATCACCATTCCTTACAAACTCAGGAGTGGAGACTGACTTGTTGAATTAAGTGCCAAAACTTTCCTGGATTTCAGACTGAAGTCCTAAATACTGAATCTTTCCTTCTCCAACCCAGAACTAAAATAAACCCTGAAGAGAGTTATTGCTTAGTTGTATTATAGCAGCATTTTGAAGGACCAGCTGAACAGCCTCATCATCCAGCATTTGTATACATATGCCACATACAACAGAGTAAGCAGTAAGTCCCCCAACACAGAGGCAGCCTAAAATAAAAGACACAAAAAGGTAGCAACCAGTCCATACTTGGAAAGTGAAGCTGATTAGAAACTAAAGCCAAGAGGCTGGCTCAGTATCCTATTTGCTAGCCCTCATTGTTGACAACAAAAAATTACTTATGAGTGCATTTGTTAGAAATGGAGACTGGTTTTCATGGATTTCAGAGGTATGCCAGATCACCTCACAACCTTCACCTTGTCGGAGTCAACACAATTTATCCACTGGCTTTTCAGCAGGTGGCAAGTGGTGCAGGCTTCACTGACCTCTGAGAAACAGCCCTGCTTTCTGCCAGCAAATGACTTGGAACTATGTACCCACCAGTTGGGCAGAGATGAAAGTGTGTGTGCAGTTGGACGAGCCCAGCAGAATGCAAACAGAAGGCAGCGGACTCCACAGCAGAGATACCTGCCTGGTGGCAGGGGAAGAGCAGGGCAGGTTAGCTAACACAAACCCACGTTAACTTGCATTTACCAATGACTTATTCTGGGTCACTGCTTGATGGATGGGGGCTAGTTCCAAAAGTGTAATGTTTAGGGAGCCACATGATATGCAGAGCTGACTTAGGCATGCTCAGTGTACAATCTGTTCATACCATGGCAATCCACCCCAACACACAGGTAGGCAGCAAGCTGCTCCTCTGCGGTGCAGGAAGGGGAACTTGCCACCTGCAGGCAAAGCTCTCAAAGCTGCAGAGACACTACAATACACAAGCTAAAACCACAAGCAATGTGTTACTGAGTTGAACCACAGCGGAGATTTCCACATCTGCAAACCAGAAAGTACACACCTGTTCATTCCTCCCCACACACACAACCACTTACAAAAACAAGTTTCTCTGCCTTCACATTAAAAATTGCCAGGAACTTTTATCAGCACAGAGTAAGGTCTTTAAAAGAAAGCACATTTTACTGAGAAACACAAATGGATGGATGCTTTAAAACCAAGCAAACAGGCTTACTGCTCACGCAACATTTGCTGTCAGAGCAGAACTGCACTGCCCTACAGCTAAGGCACAACATGTGGGATTCTTCTTCCCCTGGCTTGTGAAAAAAATGCTTGCCTGCTGTGTGTCCCCTATGAAAGGCAATATTAGCTGGGGTCTCAGCTTCAGGCTGAAAAACGT
Source organism: Vireo altiloquus (assembly GCA_013396875.1). Lineage (NCBI taxonomy): Eukaryota > Metazoa > Chordata > Aves > Passeriformes > Vireonidae > Vireo > Vireo altiloquus. The sequence continues at coordinate 730,704 of VZRF01010395.1, read as the reverse complement.
GCTGTCAGAGAAGCAACAGCCATAAGCAAAAAAATTATTCTCCTCCACTCATTCAAAGGAAGAGAAGATGGTAAGATATAGGCTCCCTACAGAAGAAACTGCACAGAATTCTGTGGGTCCAATTAAAGGCAATAAGTTTCAGAGCCATCAGAAAAGCTAAGATAGCCATAAAAGCCTAAAGGGGAAAGGGAAAATAAGAAGGAAAAGAGCATGACACATACCCACAGTCTATCCAGCTTATAGTACCTCGTCCTTTCACCTCCTGGGCCACGTTGGACAGTAACCTGAGCGAGCTTTCAGCAGCAGCAGCTGGAAGACAAAATTAAATAATAAAACTAAATTAACAACAGCATTACCACTCCACAAAACAACACAATGTTGTATTTCTATGTTCTGAAGCACTCAAAGAACATTTTGTCTCATTTGAAGAAACCAGTATAACAGCAATCAGTAAAATCTTCTGTAAACTAAAGGAAAGCTGGCTGCAGCCGAAGCTGGGGGGTTCCTTTCCTTTACTCCCTTAAACAACACACTGAAATTGGTATTTCCAGACACGCTCCCTGAGCTACATTTATGGAGCTATACTGTGTCCTCTCCTACAGCTTCCATCCCAACACTGCCTTTTTCCCTGTGGCTGGGCATGAACCAGTTTGTACCACTGCATGCTAATTAGAGCAATTGCATTTAGGACTTTCATCAGCTCTAAGTGCAATCAGCATCTCTGCCTCCCTAATTCTACCCCAGCCATACACAGAAAATAACAGACTTTATTCTTATAATAACCCTGGGAGATACCCAAACCAACAGTCATGAGCAGTACCCAGAAAAGGTCCTTCCAAGTATTATATATTATATATTATTGGCTGTATTTTAAATACCCAAGAGAGATTTTTATAATGCCATGCCACATGTGTAGATTTTGCAAAACACTACCATTCCAAAAGAGTCTTATAAATGGTATTAAAAATAAACAGAAGAGAGAAAAATATAGCAGTACAAACAAGCATCCATTCTCAAAAAAAAAATAACAAATATAACTTTTTCCTTCCTCAATAAACAAAAAATAGAAACCCAGAGCCTCTTCGAGATCTCCACAACTACTTCAAGTAACTGAATGTAAGAATGGCTATATTGGGTCAGACTGAATGCTTCTGCAGACCAGAAGCATTCAGTATCTTGTCTCCAGCATTGGAGAAAGTGAGGACCCGTAGATGTCAGAGCACACAAGTAGAGCCAGTGTGTAAGGATACCCCACCAAACAATCTCTAAACCTTCACAATTTTTACCTCGATAATCTCCTAAGCCAGAAATAGCTTCTGTATTTGACAGAGTTTGCTTGTGCCTGATGCCACCAGAGAGACACCAATCCACAAATACCAATTCTCAATAAACTCTCCTACCCCTTAAGTACCCAGAACATGCAACTGCCACCTCTCTCCAACACAGGGACTTAAGGCAGGTGGGGGAATTCTTTGCATGTACTTAGAGTGGAACAGTTTGACAAATACACTTTTAAAAATAAGCACTCAGGAACCCACTTGTCCCAGCAGACTTGGTAGCTGAGTAGCCTGAGCAGGATACTCAGCTAGTAAGGGGGAACTAAATGTCTCCTACAAATTGTGACACCTCCCAAAACCGAGGAATTTTCTGCTTGCAATAAAAAGTGACAATCTAGTTCTGCTCAGCTGAGAAGTAAAGCCTTTGTTCCAGCAATATGACCAGATGCCAGCCAACATCTCATCACAGCTGGGGGATGTATATCTGGGATTGAAATTGCACCTCCAAATGCCCATCTCTTTTTTCCCCCTCCCCTCTTTTTGGGTGACGGCTGAGCAAGCGAATTCTAATTGTGCAAGGATCACTGTTCTAGGAAGAAACATTAATTCCACAGTCAGCTCTGCATGCAATGCTTTAAACTGCTAAAACCAACCAATTAAATAACAAAAACAGAAAAAAAGAAATCTCCATAACATGGCTTTTGAACAATGCCCGTAGGGCAACATTTATTAGATGAGTGTCACAGCTGAAGTGTTCTGGTTGTGCTGCTAAAAATGAAAGCAACCACCACTTAAAATATTAAGCGTAAAAAGAAAATTTTCCCTTTAAGAAGCTGAATAATACAGATGTCTTTTTATCTAAAGCGTTCCTTTCAAAAATCAAAAAGCATTAGAAACTCTTTTATGATTTTCACTTTGAACCTGTTACTACAAAACCACTTGGCCAAGTTCAAGCGCTCAAAGTTCCCCACTACAGCAAAACACAAGTATTTCAACAAAAAAATAAGCCACCTATATAATTTTAACTGTTTCAGAATAAGCATATCTTTAGGAAATAAAATCAATTACTCCAGCACTTGCACATCTTTGTCTGCAAAATTCTCTGATACTGGGGGGCAAGGGGAGGAAGATATTGATCACCATATACTGCTCCAAGTTGAGACGCTATGAATCCAGAGCAACTCTACCACCACTGCATTTAACTGACACAAGACCTTTGCAACAGGTCAGAAAAGGAGGACCCAACACCCAAGCAAGGCACTATCTTGTCTTGCCAGCCTACAGGAAGAAGAAAGCAACAATAAAAACAATACAGCACTAAGGAAAATCATTTTAGTGACACATTTTACTTCTTGCTGTCCAATGACTTCTACATTCACAAAAGCATTCTGCACTTGTGTATCAAGTTTGAAGATAGTTTCTTCATTTTACATGGCTTCACACAAAACACCTCCCAAAAAACCAAAGCAACAAAGGAGAAAAGATACAGCAGGAGCAGAACAGAGCAAAGGAAGAGCAAACAGATAAGCAAACAGCCAGAAAGGTGAGTCTGAATGACAGAGGAGACAACCAAAAGATTCAAGGGGACAGGTGGCATAATATGAAATGAGTCATTTTCCATCTTACACAACAGTTCTTTTTTTATTTTTATATTTTGTTAATTAAAGCTGAAAGACAACGACAGGACACTCAAAACTGTCAGACACAAAGATGGATTGATTTCAGTACTGTAACTATTCATTAAGCCTTTCGTGTCACCAGGAAATCGAAACTTGCAAACTACTGTGATAAACACACCAGAAAGCTCTTATTACAGGGAGCCAGTTCTGGAGACAAAACCAGAATAAAGTACATTTTTGCCAATGTGACAGAGCAATTAGAAGGCTGAATTAAGATTACTTCAATCTTGAAACATCAGGAGCCTCTGAATTAAAACAATGGACACCAGTCCCAAAGAAGGCCTTGCAGTCACACAGGAGCCCCCTGGTACACACCTTGCTGGGCACAAAGAGCTGTGACATCAAAAAGAAAAGAAAAAAAAAAAAAAGACTTACCAGATTTGGAATAGAGCACTAGTACGTTATTCCGTGTCCTGAGAAGCTTCTTAAAATCCTTGTGATCACTTATTTTTTCTATGAGTGGAGACACCTTCAGTGAGTATGCAAATGCTGGCAAGAATGCCTAGGGAAACAGAGAGCCAGAAACATCAGTCCCAAATACAAAGACAACCTGCTTTTGCAAATTCCCATGACATTTCTTTATAATCTTGAGACATGCTGCCTTAAATAGGCTACCATGTTGATTTGATCAGCAAAACCAAAAGAAAAAATGCCAGGCACGTGATTTATTGATACTAAACCAATATCATTCCTAACAAGTACCCTTAAATGGTAAGATGAACAAACACAACAACAAGAAATATGGTTTTAGTTAAGATGCCACCACCCCCTTTAAAAGTTTGTTCCCTAGTCAGATAATGGGATAACAAATCTTACGTAAATGTAATATACTTTAACAAGAGAAGCAGCAAATTGCCACTTTGAGAGCATCCTTGTCCCTAGATCCCAGAATATGCTGCAAACTCAATCCAGTACTTTGATACCCTACGGAAGACAGAGAGAGTCATGAAGTTAAAATAACCCACGCTGACAGGGAGCAGATGTAGGAAATGAGAACAGAAAATTCAAGTAATCCAGCATCCACATTACAGCACTGAGCACAGTCCTCTCCCACCCACCCTTCCAAAGTGGAGCAGGGCTCATGTTTCCCAGTGCCCACACTGTGTCACACACACAGCAGTGTCTTGTTCAGCTTCCACTGGCCACATGGAAGACACAGCATTTAATCTCTCTGCATCTCAGTTCTGTATCTCTGCAAACAAGTTACATTGCATTGCATCTTTTGGTCTATTTAAATCACAACAGTTCCAGAGCAGAGTTTGTCCACCACAAAGTAAAACTCTTATCAAATTATGACCATAATCTCAGCTGGGGCTTTTACTGCTTATTCTTACTGCAATAATCTTCAGTAATAATAATACTATAATAATCTTATCCATCAGGCTATGTTGCTTCCCTTCTGCACTGTACTGAATTCATGCTAATGGAATGATTATGGGAAGCTTAGCTGGAAAAATTATCCAGCTTTCATTCACCTTACAGTAAAACCTTAACACTTAATTGCTTGGCTAAAAGCCTTAGCTCATTTGCCTAAAACACACAAGAGGTTCAACATTTCCTTAATTACAGAACTGATTTTGATCATGCCTCACTCCAACCAGGCAGGAAAACGTGTCCACAGTGGATGTGAAGAAGTAAAAGGCATCCCATGTATTACATCATGCAGCATTTAAAGGAGGGACTAAGCCAATGAAGTCAGGATACACAGCCCCAGGCACACACTTCATTCAAATTCAGCTATTTACAAGCAACATAGTCACTGAGGCACAGAAACAAAACCCTGCACCTACCAAACAGACTGTATAAATGCCAGAAGTCTTTACATGTGGAGAAGAGAAGGGCACAAGGGGAATCCTGAGACACACAAGGTAACGGAGAGAAGCCGAGATGGAGATCATCCTCCAAACAACCAGGATGTTTGAGAACTTGAAAATACACCTATAACATAAAGCAGGACTTCAACCACTGGGCTCTGCTGACCAGATGGTCAAACTGTGAGAAGGAAGTGAGCACATTTGCAAGTCAGCCTCTACTGATGCCTTAAATGGCTACATAGAAACAGAGACTAGACAGGAATAAAGGAAGGATTTATTTGAAAGGCCTTCAGATGCACACTTTGGGCTCCAGAGGCTCCTGCCTCAGTGCATCCCAAAATGGACGACAGGTCATGAGTTCTTCACACTTTTATATCAGCATCAATTCACCAACCAGAACCCAGGCAAGGATGGAATTTCCCCAAGCTTGCCCCCTCTCCCCAAGATGAAGGTTTACAGTTCTTGGGCCTAGGATGGTCTGGGTGTCCTTGCAGAGCGAGCTGGAGAGGCTTTGTTATGTCTATTTTAGCATAAGTGAACAGCACTTAACAAGCTACAGGAAACTTCAGAGTTACACTAGCAGTACAGGATTTGAAAAACATAAAAGTTAAAACCTAAGGCATCGCTGCCTTCAGCATAAATGTCCTTGATGCTTTAATTCAACTGAAAGACTCACATTCTTCTAAATCCAGATGTCCGGAGCTCAGCCTTCCTACTCCGGGTTGATGTATGTGAATCATTTGTGTATTTTCTGAGATGAATACATGGTGCTGCCAATCAAAGCAGGCAAATATAGTTGCGCTGAGTGAGGTGACACAAACATGAAAAGTCTTGCCCAAAACACAGTCAGGGGCTGCACAGGAGAAATTAATCCAACATTATGGGCAGATCTCTTTAATGTTAAAAAAACTCTTCCCTTCACCTCAATTTTTTAACTATTCAAGTGTCTTATAGTTTTATATATGCCTTGAGTTACAGAAGACAAAAAACTAAGCTTAGTTGAAACTAAGGCTGAACACATGGAAAAAGTGAAACTACAGGTTGCTTGTTTGGTTTCAAAAACTGGACTCAAGGATAGTCTAGTCTATGAACTCTCTGTCAAAAAAGAGTAATTGGACTAAAAAATCCCACAAAAGACACTTTCAACACGACAATAAGTTGTAGACTTTGTTTAAAGTGTTTACCAGTAGCTCAGAAGAGTGGTGTTAGAGCGACATGATCTTTGGGCTCTCTTACAACCCACACCATTTTAGGGTTTTAAGTACAGACATTCCATGTCTTTTCCAGATAGAAAGGCTGTTTTGCCAATTTCACTGACCTTTCTCTTTTTTTTTTCTCTTTCTTTCCATATAATGGCAGAGCCATAAACCTCTTGAAAAACTGGATTCTGAAAACAATGACAGCTTTAAATACTGCCCTGTCGGAGTTGCCACTAACAGAAAACTTGCTGCGCTGGTGGAACAGCAGGTGCTCAGAGGGAGTTGCATGTCACATTGCATATATCCACTGCTTCGTTGCTCAATCCCTCTCCAGATATCAAATCAATACATGTTACTCATTTTCCTGCAGTTTTACAGCAGTAGCACTCTGTGTTCCTATGGTTTAGCCCAAAACCCACTGGGAAAGGCATTGTGCATACAAGCACACCAGTCAGCCCAGCTGAATAAATCATCATCTCCCTTTAATTAAGATTAATGTTGCAGCCTTTCCTGGTTATAAAACTCAAAATGTCCAAGCCAAAGGCATCGAGTTGGACAGAAATGCCCTGCCTGCACATCTGAGGCAGCCGCAGCAACACTGGGAGATTATCGGCTGAGCAGGGAAGTTCACAGGCTCCAATCCGCATTTGCACTATATGATGTTTGCACACTGATAAGAATTAAGTAGTTCCGCACTCTCCAGCTTTCTCCTGCTGGAATTAATCAAGACCCTACCCAGGAATAAAGGAGAGGTTGGTTTATGGTTAAATCTCCAGAAGAACCTCTGCTTTCCCTACTAGCTGCACTGCAGACAAGGAACGTCAAGCAGTCAATTCCACCAGATGCCAATCCCAAACACGGGGCTGGTTTGCCCTGCTCTAGAGTCACAGCAGTGATGACTGCACCAGCCCCTACAGCCTCGTCAGGTCTACGGCCACTAGTTCTGGCAGAAAGGTAAAATTAAGAGGATGGGGAAAAAGAATTTTGTGGAAGTAGTTTCACTCTTCTTTCCCAAAAAAAAAAAAAACAAACTCATGTTCCTGTACAGTCCATAGGTAAAGCAGCAGCAAAGATGAAGCTAATTTGCATGTACTGTGCTACATAAATTTAACTGTAAGATATGACTCAGGTAGATTTATTCCACATTTTGTAGGAGAGCTCATCAGCCAGGCATTGCCCAATCAAGCACACTGCTTTTTGTTTAAATCCAGGGCACAAGATGAAATGAGCGCATATTAAAAAAAAAGAGGTCAAGAAAGGTGACAGTCCCTCCTGGGCAGGAAGCCTCTTTTCATATGCATCAGGAAGTGCTACATTCACACATATGGAAATCTATAAATAAGAAACAAGCTAAACTCTCTTGTCACTTGAGCATCCTTAAGCTTTAAAATCTATTCACGATCACCACTGAAAAGTTAAGAAAGGCTCCAAGCATTTTTCTTAAGAAGCTGCCCATCTCGATACCTGCTAAAGTAAAAGGCATAATAGGTCTAACATGCAACATCCCTGCCACCCTTGCCAGTAAAGGCAATGAGAAACTGCAGCAAAATTGAAGAAAGGTCAATTTTTTTTCATGCTGTGTTTGCACAGTTGCCTATCATAACAGATCCTCATCCTTGGCTGGCTCGGTGACATGACTGTCACCTGGTGTTCTCAGATGGAGGAAACTTTGGTGGAGACCTTCAAAAAAAGACAGACTACACGTGGCAGACTATGAAATGCAAGTCTCATAGCCATTCTAGTCTGCAGATTTTCCCCAGCTCAAGACGCAATCTGAATTTATTTTCACAGAATTTTTATGGCATAGGTCACACATCAGTCATGTGACTGTAGTGTCTGAGATGCATGAAAGACTCTTAAGTAAAACATAAGTGAACCCAAACCCTGAAGACAGTAAATTCAAAACTGCTGAGACACTGCTATTCAAGTACAAGGTACAAAAGCCCCATGTGTTCTAGCTGTCTCTGTTCTTCAAAGTATGTATTTAAATATATGATCTTGTAAGCTTGGTGGCAGAAGTCCGATCAGTCAAAAAGGTTTAATTCTCTTTTCTTCCCCACTCTCTAGCAATTCCTTGCAGAGCTGCTGAACATATGCATGTGTTAAAGAGCAGTAAACACTCCACAACCTCACTCCCTTAGAATTGGTACCCAAGGAACATCTGAGCTTTCAGAAACCCAGAGGCAAAGAGTTACAGGCAAATAACTATTTGCTAATTATACTTCCAGGACTGACACTATTGAAAAATGTGGTCATCCCTCAGGCTGCATTTTCTCAAAATCATCAAGGATCTGAGAAAGCAGAGTTTATTTCTCAAGTTTTTACTCTTCTCTGAATCTCATGTTAAAATGAAAAAAGGGAGTATCTTTCAAACAGCCACAAGAATGTATTCATATTTTACATTTATTATTCAAATTAAATGTGATAAATGCTTAACTGCTGCTCCCACAGAACACAGTTCAGCTTATGAGTTGCTCCCTACAAAAGCTTCGTGACAGCATGGTCTCTTGCTAAGGATAAGCAGCATATCTGGAAAATTACTTATGTATTTATTTTACATGAAGGGCAATGAAAACACAGTTTTAAAAACAAGAAAATAGATATTCCTTATTTAATTTTGATTTCTATCAGAAGAGTAGCATTGTACACTGGATAGAAAAACTATTCATTATTTTCCCTATTTCCAGCTCAAGAGCCTGAAATATATACTTCCCTGGACACAAATAATGCATAAAAAGTATAAATGGATATGCAGCTGAAACAGTGCTTAGGTAGCTGAATCCATATGTCAACATGCAATTTTTATGCACACACTAACACGTGTATAATTAGGCAGCCAATTTGCACACTATTCATCAAGAATAGCTGGGGCTGTGACAACACAACTGCTGCTTGGCAGGGACGCAGCCTTACACTCGACCACAATTTCTAAACTTCACTTTTTCAGCAAGACATTGACTCTGATTTCTGTCTTAGCTTAGCCACCCACTGGTGTCATTCTCATTTTGGGACAACAGCACTCAACCCACTGTAAATATGATCAATGAGCAACCCTGTGCATATGAAACAGATTGTGTCTGACAAGGCATTTTATAGGAGCCTAGCTGAAGAGGAAACCTGCCTCAAAATTCCAAGCAGTAATGGAGATGACTGAATTTAATTTCATTATTAACTTCTTTAGGAGGGGAGTAGTTCACATTCTGAACAAGGGTCACGTCTGCCACATTAAAATGGGGGGGAAGGGAAACAGGCAAGAAATCCCAACAAGACAGAATCTCACCTTTCCTTTCCCACTCATCTCTCAAAATGAGCCCTGTGATGGACTGCGCACTTAACTTCAGAAGGCTGATGTGAAGGAACACCTCTGTACTGTGGTGATGGAGGTCTGGAAACCTGCAGATCAGCTGGTGGCACAGCCAGGTCCCATGGGGCAGACTCTGCACATACTGACAGCATCGGACCGAAGTCATCTCCAGGCAAGCACAGGGAGAAACTGACACCCATTGCTTCCTTCTCCCTAATTCCTTCCCACTTAAAAACACAAGATGTTCAAATCCAAAGCCCCCTTGTTTACAAGAATCACAGTTTGACTGCATATGTTTTATCTTCCTTGCTCATCATACAATCCACTCTTGACCTTGTGCAATAATTGCTTGCTTTTCACTCAGGAGCCCTCCCTCTGCTGCTATTTACATTCAGGGTTGTGCTGCTTTGATCACTGAGCCATTTGTAACAAATGCCTTCCAAGATGGATAGTGATAAGTAGGACAGTCCCCTTTTTTCATTCATGATTAATATCTAAAATAGCTGTAGAAACATTTTAATCAAATCAGATGGGAGGAGACAGGTTAGCTCTGTTACCCAAAGGTACCTCAAGGAAGCCCGGTAAAAAATTATCATGTGGAGAGGGAAGGAGAAAGGGTAGTAGCTCTTGGGTCTCAGACCTCAGGGGCCACAACTGAAGTGGCGCCTGCAGTAGTCTCTACAATCCCACTGGAATCACAAAACCAACTTCTGCTACCTGCCCCTGCAGGGGTTCCCAAAGTGCAACCTGCTGAGGACCCCCAGCACAAAGGCTGCTCAGTGATGTCTGTGACCAATCCAAAAAGCCACCTGTGGTATGAGTCGGGAGCAGCAACTCCCACACCGGCAGCAGCACGGAATGGCCAGCTGGGGAGGGCTCCAGCAGCACGGGATGGCCAGCGGAGGAGGGCTCCAGCAGCACGGAATGGCCAGCTGGGGAGGGCTCCAGCAGCACGGGATGGCCAGCGGAGGAGGGCTCCAGCAGCACGGGATGGCCAGCTGGGGAGGGCTCCAGCAGCACGGGATGGCCAGAGGATGAGGGCTCCAGCAGCACGGGATGGCCAGCTGGGGAGGGCTCCAGCAGCACGAGATGGCCAGAGGATGAGGGCTCCAGCAGCACGGGATGGCCAGCGGAGGAGGGCTCCAGCAGACACAGGGGAAAATCATTAACTTTGGCACTACAAGACCGACAGCATTTGAAAACCATGGGTTTGCCCGACAGATTTACATTTGCAGACATGCTCACTGGACACTTCCTGGGTTTTGTTCATTCCCACAAGCTCTGTGGAAGAGCACATTCTTACTGTGTACATAATCCAGATCAGCTAACTCTCACCTCAAGCCATTCCAGCAAATTAAAAAACTGAAGCACTACTAAAGCACTACGACATTTTGTTGTGGGGGGTTATACCTGCAAAGAGGCAAGTGTCATGTTTTCTTTTGTTTTCAAAGGAAGGCAAATTAAAATCCTGACACAGAGTGTCTTAGTACTCTTTAACTTAGGCTGAAGAATGCTACAAATAAGGCATTCCACTTAACGTGGTGCTTGCTATGTTCACTTTCCAAATATAGAAGGTAGCAAAAAATACCATGGAGACGTCAAGATTTGACTAGACTCTACTGTTCGTATTGTTCTTAAACAGTGGGGTTTAAGCTACAGGCATAATAGTCTATACTAAAGGATGTTCTTAAGGTCTCTGAGTAGCAATTTAATTGTATGGTTTATCACTGCATTTCAAATGCTCTGTAAAGGAAAACCTGTGCAACTATTAACTAATTAACAACTGACTGTAATAGGGTCAATTAGTAATGCCAACAAAGAACTTGCTCGTTATTGTGAATGTGAAGCTCTCTCTCTTCAAGGCAGGCATTGGCACCATACATATATTAAACAAGCTGTCGATTAAATAATATTTCAAATATCACTTCTGAACGAGAACATTTGATTACAGAAGTTAAAGGCATGAGCAAAGCATATGCCACATAATCCCCCACTAAAAACTGGGTTTTCGAGAAGTTTAAAGAAATACCACCTACTCAAGAAGCACGTAGGAGGTACTATAAAAAGAAGACAAAAACACTATTAATGGGATTTATAAGGAAGAGAGGGCAAAAAATGACACCTAAAAATCTCTAGCACTTTATATGGCACTTGTTATCTTCAAAGCATTGCACAAATGTTAACTAATTAATCCTCACATTTTTCTGCCAGGTGATAAGAGACAAAGCTTAATTTTAATAGTTGGAGCAAAATTCACACAGAAAGGAAGTGATCTGCAAGAGGCGAAAGGAAAGCAGCACCAGAAAAAGCCAGCACATAGCTGATCCTAGAGCAGCACAACCACACTGTCATGCTGCACCATATCCTGGAAAAGTGAGCAGGGATAGAGAAAGAGTCTATTTGCAGTCACCCAGCAAACTGGCTATATGACTCTAAACCCAAAGACAACAGACAGGACATCATCAAGACAGTGACAAATTAAATTACCTTTGTTATTTGTGTTCTGCAAGCGTGCAATTCACAGCACCCTCCACCAAAGCTACCAGCTACTCACAGGGCTAAAACTAAATACTTGCTTTGCTATAACAATTTTTTGCCATTCACAAGCTTTAAAAGGTGGCAGGAACAAGGTAAACAATATCTTACTTCCAAAGTGATCCTGCCTGCATCAAGAAACTTAAGGCAATGCTAGTTAGTGCAATGCAATTTGCAGCCAGAATCAGAGTTTTTCCATTCACAGACCTCCAACCACAGCTCTGAAGAAATATCTCACTGCCTCCATTTTACTGAAACAGAGGAATTCAAGGAACTCCATCACCAAAAGGCAAAAGAAATGGTTAACAACAGAACAAGCACCTCTTCCATCACCAACTGCTCAGGACACCATGAACTCACCCCTGGGCAGAAACACCAGTTCTGATGACCACACCACACTTGTGTCAACATCCCAGGGCCTCTGGGGTAAACAGGTGCTCTGGCACCAAAATCTATGGACTGAAAACATTCCTCCAAAAGGCACGGAGTGGAGTAACAAAGCCAAGCTTTGATTTAGGAAGACCATCTGAGGAGACAGAGTAGCCCATGTCACAGTTTTACACACCTGTATTCTGAGGAGGGAACGGACAAAGTAGGAATAACGGGGCGGGGAGAGAGCAAGTAAGGGATTTGTCTCTGCAATATCCTCCCTCTGACTGCCAGGAAATGCTTTCCAAAGAGGCTCCTGTAGTACAAACAATAACTGGATGGGAAGAAGCACTCCTGAACTGAAGCCCAAACACCACAGTAAGAAACAGCACCTGAGCATGGCAGTGATGAAGCAGTGCTCACACCCTGCCTGCAAACTCACCGGCCGCAAAGCCACTGCTGCCATGCTGCAGGGCTACCTGCAACACGAGGGAATCATGCCAGAGCCCTCCCTGCAGGCCTGGATTCACAAGTCAGTGTCAGTGCTCACCAGTGCATTCCCGTGACCCTACTGGCAAGGATTAAGGAAGTACTTGAGGAGCTGGAAGCCTGAAATGTTCCTTTCCAGCGCTTCTTTGAAGGCACTGGGTTTGAGTGGCACCAGGTCACAAAGTCTGCTTCCCAATGGTGCTCAGTCAGCGGAACTCCTGACTCAGTTTCTCTGTCATTAAGCCAACTCTCGGAAGACAAACTGATCTTTGCCACATTGGCATGAGATAATATACATCAGTGTTTGCAAAGCAAACGGACCCAGATGCGTAATCCTGTTGGAAGCAGTGGCTGCCTTCTGCTAGGGAAAGCAGAGCACCTGAAGCATCGGAGGAAATGCTAATCCACCTTGGTGTGAAACTCCTTCCCAGTGCCTTGAACAGTAAATTCAGTTCTTTGAGCACGAAATACAGTCAACCACTTGATAAACCTACAGGGAACCCACTACTTCTCCATGGCTCTCCAACTCATTCAAGAAATAAAGCTTTACAGCAGGTAGAGATCACTCCATCATCTTCCTCACGCGTGTGTGACACATCCACAGTGATGCTGAAGGTAAGAAATTAACACATCCCATTAGAAGATACTGAAATGTTTTCTTCATCCAGCTTTGTAGGTTCCCTTTTATATATGTAGGAAGTCTTACAGAGATAAGGATTTCAATTCCCAAAAGCCACCTCAAATTTTGGGTCAAAAAATGAGCCCTACTTTTCAGAAGTGCTACGCATGCACAACTCTAGCAGTACTCAGCACTTCCAGAAAAACTAACAAACAAAAAAACCTCCACAAAACCAAAACACATTTGAGTACCTGAAAAAGGACTGGCTGGAATGAAAAATGTTTCTCATTGACCTACCAAGCAGCTGGTATTACCTTCACTTTAACTTTACACACTGAGAACCACCTGATTTAACAGCCTCACATCGCCTCAAAAAAAAATTAAAAGCAGATTTTGCTATGTCACAGCTGTAGGCTAGTTTTCCAATCCTGGAGTACAGCAAGTTACATATTTCAAGATGAAAAATCACACCTTCAAGTGCAAGATAATGCAAATTGGAAGAAATAATTTAAACTACTTGTACACAGCAAAGGGGAAAGAATTAGCTGAATCAACAGCTCAATGAAGACATCTGCTCAGCATGCAGCATCACAGAGCAAATAAAATGCTGTGGCAAATTAAGAAAGGTAAGAAAGAATAATGTCAATAAATTAAAATGGCTTTGTATAATTTCACTGACAACAGCAGGCCCCCTCTGCTCATCTCAAAGACATCAGCTCTGCAACACAGAAGGTCAAAGAGGGCAACTAGAACAATTAGGAATGACAGATTCATATGAAGAAAGATGAGGAAAAAGATCTTTTAATCTGCAAAGAAAAAAATCACAGGAAAATATTTACATTAACATAAAATGAATGTTACAGTAAGATAAGGTCTGACAGTCACAGTGGATATAGTAGGAAATACCAGAAATAACTCCATGCGCTTAGCTATTTTGAAGGGAGGGAAAATTCAGTCCACTTTTAACTCCACTTGGTCCACAGTATATACTCAATCTGAGGAATGCACTGCCACAGGTATCACTGAGAAACCTACTGCTTAAATTAAAAATGAGCCACAGATGAAAAAAAAATCCACACTAACACCTCTCCAATATTTAGGGAGAGTTCAGCCTGACTTCAGTTTCACTTGAAATCAATAAAGTACAGATAGCAGAGGTCTGTGATTCTAGACCAAGCTTAAAACAAAGCAAAAATTGTTCAGAATGCACAGCATTTCTTTTCCCTCCTGAATGAGCCAACAGCTACAGCCCTGCCAGGGGCAAAAAAGCTACATCAGACAGGGCCGAATCTTTCTGTCCCACAAAGACACTTCTGCTATTAGTACAGAATAAGCACTGGGCAATTAGCAATTCCACACTTGATTTGTATGAATTAGATGAGCACTCCCCGGTCATGCATTTCCAAATACATTTCAGATCACTCGTGCATAAAAAAATTAACGTAATTTTTCATTAATTATTAACTCCATTTGTCCGGGTAGAAGGATGAACTGTAGTTCATGACAATAAAGTGAATAAAGTAGTGCTTTAAAGCATGTCTTCGCCAATCTTTTAAGCTGTTTATGCTAAATTCTGTGGATTAAAAAAAAAAAATAAAAATCAGACTTTAAAATATTTCTGGAAGTCCAGGAGCCTCCGTGAGGTAAGCAGTGCGCTACTCAGTGTAATGTCAGCGAAGCACACCCCGACCCTCCGGAGCGCACCGGGATGGACAGCGCCACATGCGAGGGGCGCCGGGGCGGGGGTGCCCGGGGCGGGGGTGCCGCACACAGGTGCACAAAGCCGAACGCGGCAGCTCCGCTGCGGCACAGTCACCGCCGGGGAAAACCCTCAGGAAACCTCTGCCGCCGCACCGCTTCTCACACCAAACTTGGGACCGAAGCGCCGCCGGTCGGAGCCCCCCGGGGCCGGGGCAGGCAGGGGCCCCAGCCCGCAGCCGCTCGGGGACACGTCGCCGCACGCCGGGGTGCGCTTTCTCCGAGCGGTGCTTTGGGAGACAGAGAGTAAGGGAAAAGAGAAGCAGGAGAGCAGCACACGGGCTGAGAGCGTCGGGAAGACCCCCGGGAGGAGCGCTGCCGGCGCCCGGCCATGCCGGGCTGTGCCGAGCCGAGCCCAC
>VZRF01010395.1:687211-705639 GCA_013396875.1 Vireo altiloquus | reverse complement strand
TTTCTAACTAGTTGATAATAAATATAAAAACTACCTACTTTGAATAGCCATTGCCATTCTGTCCTCGTGTTCCTAGAAGTCACAACACAGTCTGTGCCTCTGAAACTCTAATAAGAACCAGAAATAAACAAACTCTGAAACAACAGAAAAAAGCCTCATTTCATCTTTTCGAGACATGAAACACTAAAACAAAGAACACAACCAAGTCAAATGTCAAGAAAAAAACATCAACCCCTAACAGGTAGGTGAGGGTTTGATGGACTGGGTGTGCAGAGTCTCCAGAAGCAAAGGGACACCATGTATTTTATTGAGTAGGTTATGCTTAAAGCCTGCTGTGAGGAGAACATGAGCAATGCTGGATTCAGTGAATTTGTCTAAATGGAGAATTATTGAACAATTATGTTCTTCTAGCAAACCTCAGGACAAGAGCTCTAATGTATAAGCGCTTTTATTCTGCTGTCATCTCTTTGGAAGAGGAATCTCCTTTTCTCTAGGTACCATCTTGCACCACAGTGTTCTGATCTGATTAAAAGACCTTCACGCTGCTGTGTCGCAAGTAATTACAGTAATATTTATTTTCCTTTTCCTTTAGATTCAGTCCTGAGATGGTCACAAAAAGACAGAAATGGAAATGCTCGGCTATGTGTGATCTATGAATTCTTCCTTACCACCTTACCTTCCACCTTCCTTACCTTGACTTTGTGCTTTTCCCTTTCACATTAGTATCTGATTGGTTAAGTATGCATAAATGCCAAACTTTTAAGCAGGAATTAACTTGTTTTTAATATTGTGTACTTACAGGAAGATTTGATGGGCAAGGACCTTTTCTTTAATTGGCATATAAATGTAATGTAATTCTGTGATAAGGAACATGGATATATTTGGATGACATAAATCAAAACACTCAGTGTCTATACCACAAGAGGGATGAAATGCCTTATGCAATAGAAAATCATGACTCTCAAATCTTCTGGAATTACAAATCCACAACTTTAATCAAAATCTGTTGGCTTTTTCCTGTTAATACTTAAATATTACAATACACGCAAGAAAGATTACATATTGAGATGCAGCAAAATAAGTTAATTTTTCTGCGATGTCAACTCATGTTCCTTTCTTAAGGCATGTTGTGTGGAAAAAGCACAGCTGACTTCTGATACAGTTTTGCTTTTGTAATTGAATTTACATTCTGTAGTAAGATGCCCTTTTAAATTTCCTTCTTTTCAAATCTGTTTATTGTTTTTCACTTATCACGTTGACAATACTACCATAAGGCCTATTTTATTTATAATTGCATTTTGGCAGACAAATCTGTTAACATAAACATCATATTTATTTGCCCACATTGCTAGTAAAAAATATTTAAAATAATTTAAAAATCCATTTGACCTTTCACTTTTCATGTGTTGCAGAGTTCTGAGGAATTTTACCAAGCGTATGAGTAAGACAGCTTCCTTCCTTTGGAGTAATTTTATGTTTTATGCAATAAGAAACGCAGAGAAAATAAATGTTCTTTGCTTACAAACAACAGACTCCCATTCAAGTGTTGAACAACTGTTATTATTAATTATTTACATTGTGATAGCTCTGCAGAGACACCAGCATGGATCATGGCTCTATTTCATTAGCTGCTATACAAACATAGATGAAAAAGATGATTGTGACTACTTTATATGCCCAATATGCTAAGTTGCTTAAGGTAACAATGATTTATAAAATCTATAAAAAGCAGGAAAAGGCTTGGATTAATCTAAACAAAAAATCTAGTTGTACTGCTAAAATCATTTGTGGTATGGAAAAAGGAAATACAACTAGAAAAGAATGTGCTGCATTAACCTCACATCTGTTTACTGTTAATAGGCGTATCAGCTATTCACATCTTCAAAAGAGCCATTAAAAAAAACAAGATTGAAGAAGAATCAAGATGGTCATGGAAGGAAAGTGAGACATTTTTTAATGGCTACTTCCTGCATCACCTGTGTGCTGAATTACACCAGTGCACTACTGGAGCAGATCGGGCTCTAGAGGAAGACCTTGGTTACTCGTTACTTTTGCCAGCTTTGGCTTAAACCCACACAAGCACTGAGTCCCTGTCCATTGAATCACAGGATCACAGAATATCCTGAGTTGGAAGGGATCCACAAGGATCACCCAAGTCCAGCTCCTGTCCCTGTGCAGGACACCCCAAGAGTCACACCATGTTCCTGAGAACATTGTCCCAACACTTCTCGAACTCTGCCAGGCTTGGTGCTGTGATCACTGCCCTGGGTAGCCTGTTCCAGTGCTCAACCACCCTTTGGGTGAAGAACCTTTTTCTGATATCCAGCCTAAACCTTCCTGGACAAAGTTTCATACCATTCCCTCAGTTCCTGTAATCGGTCACCAGAGAGGGGATCAGTGCCTGTATTGTTGCTCTTTCTACTGGATCTTTTTTCTCTCCTGTCTGCTTTTTTCTGTATCTTTCTCTTTTAAGCTTTTTTTAAGTAAGTGTTTAGATTAGTTGGCTGGGACCTCAGGCCTTGTTGCTGTGACATTAAGTAGGCTGAGATCCCTGCATTCAAAACCCTGAGTCTGATTTAAATTTTTAAAACTGGACATGAACACACTTTTGATTGACTCCTCCTACCAAATTTAAAATAACAGTGATGCAGGAATCTACAATCTAGGAGCATTACACTAACCTAAACTTATAAAAAGACTCATGTACAGCTTAATTTTGGACCCAGAACTGGTTGAAACAGTTTCTATTATTAATAAAACCAGCAATAGAAGGTGTTAATCCGTAGAAGTTACAGGTTTAAAAGATGGATGCAGGAAATCTGTGGCATATCAGGACACTGAAGTCTGTGGCTACACAGGCTAGCATTATCATTACTGGATTACATTTCTTTCTCCTAGCACATTGCTGTTTCCAGTAGATTTGATTCATTGTTGCTTCATTTTAAGTATTATGCCAATTTCTGGGACAGCCAACACAATAGACTGGGTTCCACTGAATTCTCCAGAAACAACTGCCCCCCACAAAACCTCACTCCCTTCAGAATTTAAGGTGGGATTTGTATGTCAGAAAACAGTCAGGCATGCCTTTTTTGTATGCCGGCTAAATGATACTTAACCTACTGTGCCAGAATCTAGAGAAGACTGTTTTCTGCTACAGAATTTTTCTGAGGAAAAAATTGCTTCCTTTCTCTCTAAGAGGGTTGTTTCCATCAAGCTTTTGGAGAAGCAATCTCTGCCAGAAGGCATGATCATGATCATAAAGGCATCTCAGCACTTCAATTCTTGTATGAGAATTGGAGGGACCAGCCCCTGTCATTTAGTCTGATTCACAGGGGGCTGAGAAGGAAGCAGGCAGAAGCAATGTCTGCTCAATTTGTCAACAGGAAATCTGACCAAAAAAAGTACAGTTCTAGTCTGGTTTAGGTGAAGAGCTGAGCTTTTAAAAGAACCATTTTAATTAAAAATATTTCTGGTCAACGGGGCTTGTTCTCTGCAGAAAAATGCAGCTGGAAGCAGTGATAATAATCCCACTATTACAATTTTGTAACATTACTGAGTCTTTCATATATTTACTTTTATTGTCTTTTACTGTTCTTTTTAGGCTGTGTTATCCCTCTGGTGTGTTGTGGACTGCTGTGATGCACCATTTCCCTGTACCAATAAAATGAAAGAGGAGGGCATGTTGATCTAAGTATTTATTACAGGGAACCCAACCTACAATGAAGAATATAATTTTGCAATACCTGGACTACAGTTCCCAGGAGGCAGAGCAGCTTTGTTTAGAAATCAAAATATTTTTCTTTTTCCTTGCCATTTCAGGCTATTCTGTATAAAACGAGGTCTCCTTAACCGCCCATTTTCCAGGCAGAGCTAACCAAGGATCCACAACGACACAATTGAGGAGACCTACTTAAGGAAAAAAAAGAAACCTAGACTTTTTTTTCATATTTCATCGTCTTCTAATGAGTTTATTTTCTTTTATGTGAGGTACTTAAGCTGATTCTTCGGAAAAATTGGAAGTTAATAATGATCAATCTACATTTACTCTGCACATAACCGTAGAGCTTATGATGCATGGCATAATTGCAGTGTACTGAATGTTTCCCTTTTACAGCTGGCTTCAGAGACTGTAACAGCCTGTTACTCATTTCTAGGTGAAGGAGTTCTTCCTTCAGTTTAGGAATTTGTGCTTCTGCTGCTGAGATTTCTGAACTTGATCCTGACTGGTGGTTGTAGACAGCTGCTTTTAATTATCATATAAATGATATTTGTTTATCATTTTCCTTTCAAAACAACCCTTGAATGCCCTAACAACAATGTGTACAATAATACTATATGACAACAACACTGTATCAAATAAGCCAAAGATGCTCTTGGAAAGGAAGTTTTCCTAAATGCTCTTCTTTACAGCTAGTAATTTATCATAGGCTTTAAGTGTTCTTGTTTCTTTGTTTCATTTCTCTTTCCCACAAAGACCATAGAAACAGGGAAGACCCAAGGTTAGATCTGGCATAACTCCAACACCAGTTTGTCTCTTATTCACCAATTAATTATTTATCTATTTTCCCGAGAAAGACAAACAACATGCAAACAAAATCAGGATGTATTATGTGTATTTACAAGCAAGTGAAACACAACAAAGATAAAAGAAAGAATTGAAAATTTAAATTATTCTTGAGGAAAAGACACCAGGGATAAAGTGAAATTTCATGAATGCATTCAAGTACATTGGCCCAAATCCATGCCAGCTATTAATCCATAGCTCGCAGATGAATTTGTTTCACTGTTATTTAAAGAGAGAACAAAACCTGAACCGGAGCTGTTACAATGAGCTGTCAACCTCAGCGCAGAGCACAATGTAGTGGATTAGACCATAGAAAACACATTTAGTTAGAGAGCTGTCACCAAAGAGTAAGGATGAGCTTGTAGCTGTGGCTTTAGCGCATGCCTGGGAAGGGCTGGATTCATGTCTTACGACGTGAAAATCTCCTCCTCTCTGTGGGTCTGTTCCCTGAGTAAAATAAATAATTTTTTGCCATTCTGCACCATGAAAACTTTCAGTGAAGACATGCTGTGCTGCCATTTGAGACCAAACCTGGGCCTTGGAGAGCAAAAACCACGTACCTCTTCTGTGTGAAGGACAATCCCAGCATTTTCCCAGGTCCTAAATTTTGAAGGGAAGGCTGTAGAGATGCTGTTGTCTGTGCTGGCCCACAGATGGGAAGAACAGGCCTGCGTTGCCCCTCAGGAGGAGTCGCTCCACAGCTGGACACGCCTGAGGGGCAGCTCTGCCCAGCCCCAGAGGCCCTGGTGGGCTCCCTGGGCAATGGCTCTTCCCCTGACAGCCGTGCCCAGCATTCCCCTTCCCTCGAGGCTGGTGTGGTGCCCTGACGATGCTGGGCATGCAGGGAGGCAGAGCCGGGTCCTGCTGCTGTCTCAGGAGCTCTCTGGTGGCTGTCATGCAGGAGGAGGTAAGGCTGGAGGCACGGGGTCTGTCATCTTTGGAGTGATGGCAGATCATGGTGTTCAGAGCTCCACAATCTCATTTACTACTAATTTAGAGAACCTATGAAAGGGTTCCCTGGCCTTTTCGGGGGGAGCTTTAGACTGTACCTCCTGAGTGTGGCAGGCAGTCTCCACGTGGCCGTCGGGTCCCTGTCACTGCTGTCATGACCCAGAGGCAATTTCATCAGTTGTGAAGGGACAGAGTGATTTTGGGGAAGGGGCTGCTGGAAGGTGTGAAGGGGACAGCCCCTGGAGTCCAGAGGTCCTGAGGGGACTGGCCCTGCTTGGCAGAGCAGCTGCTGGGAATGTCCCACTCAGGGTAGCCATCAGTGCCAAGGGAGCTGCCAGCTGGTGGGGGCTGTGGGTTTTACTCATAGTATGTTTCTCTGTGAATTCATAACGAATGTTTGGCGAGAGGAAGGAAAAAGACAAACTTCATTGTGCTATTTTGCAGGGAACATGTATCAGGTAGCCATAAGAACTGGTGGCTCCCTGGGTTCTGGGGGTGGCAGGACATCCCTTTCTAGGGATCAGATCAGTGGGGGATGCAGGGCAGCTCCAGCCCCAGGCATGGAGGAGCTCTCTGGGCACAGGGATCAGCTCAATAGGACCCATGGATAGAGCTGTGGGGAGCTGGAGACCAGGGCTGCTGCATCATCACGGGCAGGAACTGAGGGCTCCAGGGCCCATCAGGGCATTCAGGTCTAAAAGTACACTCAGGGCCCTGGCAGTGGGTGGGAAGCTACTGCATAACTGGGAAAGAAATTAAATTAAACAGCAGAGAATTCTGCAAAAGGAAGCATCTGATAAAAATAAGCACTTTTTCTGAGCAGGGAACATATTGTCACCAAAGCCACTAAGGCCAAGACCTTAAAAAGATTGAAGAGGGCTTGGTCAGTTATGTTATAGCAAGATTGCCCAGCTTTGGCATTATTTATGTCAGATTTCAAAGAGATTTTAAAGCATGCGCTCCAGAGAAGTATTGAGTCTCTCAAGAGATTAACTTGAGATTTAAAGCAGGAAAAATAAGTACCAGATTATGGCACTGTGCTCTTAAACTACAATTAGAAAGGATACTTGAACAGATTGCCAAGTTGATAACATGATAATTCCTATATTTTAGGCAGAGTGCAGCCCTGGAAAACAACAGTGTGCGTGAAAGGGATGTGATTTTGGATTTTGCAAGGGCTACACCAACTTATCTGCTGACAATTGAAAGCATATCTGACCTGAGCATCTTTCAATCAGTGAGGTTCCATCCTTCAGGAAAGAGGAATAACTGACAAAAATGTTATTGCTTTCACAAATTAATTCAGGTTTCCTGCTCTTTTATCTGGTGCATAGTGCTTTGTTCTCTCTCTCTCCTGCCCTCCCGTTTTATTCTTGCATGCATAGGAGACAGGAATCCTCCATCACTTAGGTAATCTCTTGTATTTACAAATCCAATCCTGTCTTGTAACATTTCTGATGACAAGTGAAAAATCACCTCTGGATGTGCCAGTGTATCAGCACAGCAAACAATAAGCAGGACATGGAATCCTGTGGCAATTCAAATATGAATTTAGAAAAGTCATGATACGTGAACATGGGAAGAAAGGTGCCATTCGTACCAGCTGTCCTGCTGCCATTCCCAGTTTGGCAACAATATGGGGTTCTTCAAAATACACAGACTACAATTTGACCTTAAAGCATTCCTGGACGAGTCTTCAAGAGAAATTTGCTTTAGTTGTATCAAGCCTTTCCCATAAAGTACACATCTGTGTAAAAGGTAATAAATTAGAAACATATTTCTTTATATACTTTTAACTCCACATAGCAAATGCCCAAGCACTTTGGGAGCTATTGGGATCCTTTGCCTGCCACTAAAGTGCAGTCATTTCTTGGCTGCAAAACAGCAGCTGCTGCAAGATCACTAATGAACAGTTTGAACACTGTGTGGGAAGAATACCATCTCTTGCTGAAACCACATGGCAAATGTGAACAGCAATGCATGAGTTTAGTGATTTTCAAATACTGCACAACCACAATCTGCACCTCAGATCTTTCATGGATTCTGTTTTTCCTCCCAGTGTCACAGCCTTTTTCTCAATACTTTCTAACATACACTGGAGTTACCATAAAAATAGTCAAGCAAAATTAGAGTGACTGTTGGCAACAATATGAAACTGAGCTTCCTTCAACAGGAGGTGTGCATCTGCTTTACTGCACCCTGTCATTCAGCATTCTCTTGGCAGAAGAGTTAGGAATTTACACTTGTTACTGGGGATATTTTTCTGTTGCATGCAGACATATAATTTTCTCTCCAGGTCACTCAGCATGTTGGTTCTCTCCTCTTACTTGTTTGTTGCCCTCTTGTTTTCAGCAGCGACTGAAAGTTCACTCATAGCTGGATTTTTGCCAGAGATACCTGATACAGAAACAGCTC
Organism: Vireo altiloquus; assembly: GCA_013396875.1. Classification (NCBI taxonomy): domain Eukaryota; kingdom Metazoa; phylum Chordata; class Aves; order Passeriformes; family Vireonidae; genus Vireo; species Vireo altiloquus. Next base: position 697,709 of record VZRF01010395.1, on the reverse strand, counting down.
AAATAAATATGCTTATTTCAGAGTCTAGCTGGTCAAAAAAAAAAACAAAACCAAACAGAACAAAACCACCAAACTCCAAGACAAAAGGAAAAAAAACACTGAAAAAGCTTTTGGAAATCTTAAATGAATCTTGACCTGAGCTCCAAGCAGCAGCAAAACATCACAGCTGAGACTGACAGATGTTTTACTATTCTGACAGCAGTGGTCTTATAGATTGGAGTTCGAGAACTGCTGCATTTGCTGATTGCCTGGAAACTGAACCACTAAATACTTGAACACCTATGCAAAGATCTTGCCTTGCTTCCTCTTGCTGTTCAGAAGAAGATTTAGGGATGGAACACAGATGAAAGTCTGGATTAAATTGAAGCTGAACTCTTATAAAATGTGTCTGGCTCTGTCAAAAGATGTGATTATTCAGACCTAGCTTTCAAACTTGGGAGCTGAGAGAACCCAAATTCTAACACTGTTACTCAGGCTTATCAACTGATCCCCTCTGAGTAAGTACAAGAGGGTGTAAGGCAGGACTTGCAGTGAGGTAGAGGATGGTGTTTCAGTGCCAACCACTGCATCTCACAAACCCTCAGCACCATCACTTGTAGCAATGTGGCCCCAATCTCCAAAGCTTGTTTCAAACTGTGCAGTGAAAAATTATTGGTACTTAGGCTGGATAATCTTTCACCTTGTGATGTCAGGAGCAAACGACAGTTTGAAGTGAGTACTGCTGCTTCAGCTCAGCATCTGATGCATTGCCTTACCTGATGCAGTGTTCTTAGGCAGTGATTAATGACAGCTCTTGAGTCAGAGCCTGTAACTGTGATGAGCATTAACAGGTAAACCTACAAACAATAAAGGAAAAAGCTCCTGAGGGAGGCAAAGGTACTGACTGGCATCTCAGTTTGACTGTTTATGTATTGGTCCCAATCAGACAATCAGACCACAATTCAGAAGTTGTTACATTTCAACCAAAACATCCTAAGGGTACAAATATATTTATTCATTAGAATAAGTGTTTTCAGCCCAATCTGACCCTACAGAAACTTGTGGCTATCTTCTCTGGTTTAATCAGACCCAGGCTGACAAGTCATATTGGAATGCTCCTTTACTTCTGTGGCAAAATCAAACTTTCCAGCAGGGTACTTCTATGTAGAAATAAGGAGATGCAGAAACGCCTGCAATGTTAACAAAGATGGTGGAAGCTCCCTGTTTTACACACAGGGATATACAAGTAAAAATACCCCAGATCATTATGCACTCAAGCACATGCCTGAATATCACTGTCTGAACTTTAACGGGACTTTGGGCCTCTGTTCAAGGATAAATCTATATTTGTGCTCCTTGTACACCTGAGATGGGCTTGCTTACAAATTTTTGGCTTTGCTGGATTAGGGTTTATAACATATAAGTTTATTTCTATCTTAGTCTGTTTAAATATTTCAAACACATACACAAAAAGAAACCTAATCTTCTGCCAATATTCCACCTCTCTGGTCTCATGACATCTAGGAAACAAACCACTGATCTTTCCAATGATCTGACTTACAAATCTAGTTTTAGAAGGCACCAGCAGCTAATCACTCTACAGCTGGAATACCTACATTACTGCATCTCTGTTGCATGTGACTAGCTTGGAAAATGAAGTTAAGCTTGTACAATAGAAGTAATTTAATACATGATTTAGAACTTTAACCATCTTACTACAATTAATTTGCATGCCTACAACCCTTTACTTGTATGAGTAACCCTATGTGTTTTGATAAGGAAGGAATATTATGAGTCTGTTGACTGTAGAAATGATTGCATCATAGATCGATGATAATATTTACATGAAATGTAGCAGTTCCACTTATTGTTCAGGGCAAAACAGTTTCTATTTTTTGTCTTTTCTTCCTTCATTATCACTGTTGAATCTCACATTTCTGAAGAAAGGGAGAACAGAGTCAAGGTTTGTATATCTCACCGTGTTACAACAATCTGAATATAATATATAGACAATCTAATAATTGATTTTATCCTGATTATATACCAAATCAAATCAAAGCTGAGATTTAGATAGGTCACTGCTGTAATAAGCCATTTCTGTTGACCCCTGACAAGACTTGAGCACCTTTTATGGCTGGTGGAAGATATATTTTTTTTTTTTTTTGCTGGCCAGCCTTCGCGTACGAAGATCCGGGGAAGGCCTCTTTTTTCCTTTCAGACCTTCCAGCCTGCGCACTGGATTTTTTAGGTGAGACACAGGGCGCGCAGATCTGAGCCCACCCTTTAATCCCGAGGTTCTTCTGCCGGGCCAAAGCGATTCTGGACAGTGGCAGCTGAGGTCCTCCTCAGGACGTAGGCAGATTGCCCCCTTGCAGGGCTAACGAGCACTGCCTGCCTGGGGAGTATCCAGCCGGGAATCGAACCCGGGCCCCGGCAATTACTGTGCCGTGTGCTTAACCACTACACCACCGGGGCTCCCCCAAGATATATTTAGTGTCTTACAGAACTGCATTTTGTTAGATTCATTCACAGAAAACTTTAGGTTGGAAGGCATATCTGGGGATCTGTACTCCTGCTCAAAGCAGGACTAGCTTCAAAATCAGATCAAGTTGCTCCAAGCCTTGACAAGTTTTGAAAATCTCCAAGGGTGGTGACTGAACAGCCCCTTTGGGCCCTTTCTCGGTGATGCCCTGGTCCCACTGAGATGATTTTTTCTCTCTTCCCAATTAGTATTTCCCTTGTTGCAGCTTGTGACTGTTGCCTTTTGTTCTTTTGCTGTGCACCCCTGAGAAATGTCTATGTCTGTCTTCTCCAATGGAATAAGGGGGTGGAAGATTGTAGCAACATCCTGTCTTGGCCTTCTTGTCTCCAACCTAAGCAAGGCAGTTGCCCCCTGCCTCTCTCTGTACCTCAAGTGCAGTTCCCTTGTTGCCTCAGCAGCCTTTCCCTGGAGTCTCTCCAGCTTGTGAGCAGCTGTGGTTGTATGAGCCCCAAGCTCCAGCTGTGGGGCCGTTTGCTCAGCCCTCAGCCTGGCCTGGCACATGGGGCACTGCTGACCCTGATGCACAACTTCATTTGCCTTTGTTGAACCTCATGAGTCTCCTGCTAGCTTGCTCCTCTGGTTTATTGAGGTCCTGTCAAATGGAAACCCTGCTCTCTCCAGTGTTCCACTCCTCCAGTTTGGGTATCACTTGATGAGGTTGTGTTGTGTCTCAGCATCCAGGGCCATATGGCATAGCAGCAGGGTAACATATTGACTTAGTCAGCAAGTGATAATTTTCAGTTTATCTGGCAGGAATAGAATTCTTGATAATTGTTGACCAGAATTCATGGAATATTTTTTGCCACTAAACTAGACTGAACATACAACATACTTTGCAGTACATGTTACACTTATTAAAATACAGAGAGAGGAATTGTATTTTGATTATACATATCCAAATGTGTTTTTATCTAATAAAGGTATTTCTGATGAACAACTATGCATGGAACAGAAATGGAAAATAGATAATCAGTAACATATCATTTCATACATATATAGGAAGTGGTTGGAATTATCTGAGTATAATAACAGTGCACTGCTCAATACCTGGGACTCAATACCTGACTCAGTGCCTGACCCTGCCCACTCCAACCACCCCAATCTGTGTGGCTGCACCACATGAGGCAAGTGGTGCACTTGAAGCTCTGTGAAGAAGGCACTATGAAGCTCTTGCTTGCTATGTGTTGAGCTTTATAATTGAGATGCCACCACTATATGTTGTGATGGCCAAGCTGAAGGAAAGATGTGATGTTTTGGAGAAGAAGTTACAGTGGCTTTAATTATTGAAAATGCAAAGCAGAAGGCTTCTGTCAGTGCACTAACCCACTCTGCTGCAATCACTGTCCTTTATTGACACTCCTGGTGAAAGGAGGCAGGCACTCTCCATTAGGAAGTACAGACTAATGTGACGGTGTCGTTGGCTTTCTGTTACTGCAATGTTTGCAGTTTACCACAATTTCTTTGCTGAGGTACTGCAAGAAAAAATGTGTCCATCTCTTCCAACTTTTTTCTCTAACAAAAACAGGCTACACACTGTAGAAACATCCAGCCCAGCCTCTTCCTGGTGAGTAGGCTTACCAACGATAAAATAACAAGGAATATTCATGTTTCAGATATGACTACTCCACCTAGGCCCAAGATTCTCCTTCATCACAGAACTGCTGCCACCACCCTTCTCCTTAGGTGGATGAGAGGCCAGCTTGCCTCAATGAATCAAATGGTGAAAAGGGCAGAGAGGACTTTCTGTGGGAGACATCCAACTCTTCCCTAATGCAGGGCTTTTCACTGCATTGCCAAGTCACAAAGGGGAACACTGCAGTCAAGAGGGAACATGGCTACAATATGCTGCATTTCCCTAAAGTAACAGGAAGAGCTTTTTGTGACATTTCAGATTAGTTGTTGGGAATGTCTCAACCTGTGAAATTGTAGCTAACCTGTCTATGAATTTGAAACCACATTTTCCCCAAGAACATTGATCTGTCTGCATCAGTTTTAATGGGGCTCTGTCTTAAGAGATTTAAGACTTGATGACTTTGTCACAACCATTGCAGGAGATGCTATAATACAGTTTCTGCTCTTAGCCCTTATTTTCAATACTCATCTGAAAATCTGCAAAGTGGACGGCTGAAATCTAAACTAGTTTGCCTCTGCCTAAGGATAAAAATATGTGTTTGAAAGCGCTTTATATTTTGATTGAGAAGACTAAAAAAGTTTTATTTAAAAAATATTTTTGCTCCTGATCTTTTAGTTTAATCAGCCTTGAGGTCAAAGTGGGTGAGATTTGAAAGTCAATTGGTTTTGATTTAAATTATTAGCATCTGAATATCACGGACTGAGTAGGTACAGTATGTATTTTAGTTAAGTTCATTACAAACATGTAAGAATGGAAGGCCACTGTATTAACTGAGTGCTGTGAACTTCTTAAATCCTCAGAATGGCTTTCCAGGTCATGAGTTTCAAATACTACATCTGCAGAACAGATACTCAGTTTTATCAGCATGTTCACATTCCCACTACATTGAGAATTGCATTTTCCAAACCAGACACTGCAAGACACATTATCAAGATATTGGTCATCATGTAAGCAAATGGAGGAAGGAACATTTATACTTTCAAAACCTACTCACCTTTAGACTCAGACTTTTCAGCTTGCTGGACATAGCAGTTTGTTGTATAAGTGGGTCCCTGTAAAGCTTTTTAATTTAGCTTTTTAAAGGAAAATTAGAATAGGACAAGATACTGCAAAGGCTGTAATGGGAACTTGCTGTGTTGAGTTCATCTTTCAGCTGAATTGCCTAAGGTGGGATATGAAGTCAGCAGATAAGCTGTCAACAGTCCTGAATTCACTTTCCATTGAAATGTGGTTTCTCTAGAGAGTGTTTAGTGAGATGTCTGATGTGCTGAACAACATGTCTTTAAATTAAAGCTTAAGGCTAATTGTAAAGGTACCTCTATGTCCCAGGGAAAAAATAAAAATCCCACTTGTATTTACCAAGGAAGTTTTCAGTCCCTCAGATAATATGTGTCTAGGAGCACCATAAAGATGTTCAGTGCTAGGTTTTACACTTCCAGTCTCAAAGCAAAAGTAATATACAATAAACACAGTCACTAGGCTCAGAGCTTGAGTTAGAAGAGGGGGAAAGCAATTTTTGATGTAGTGTTAAACCTCCTAATGGTGTTGTTAAAAAACTAATTTTTCACTGCTCTTTTTATTTGCCAACATATAGGTGACTGCCAGGTGCTGTATATCTTACCTCAGTGTGGATGCTTACTGGGCAACAAGAAGTGTCTCAGTTTAACATTCCCTTCCTCCTAGTACATCATTGTGTTAACACAACTTTTATGTTTCACAAGTTTTTGTCTGCAAAGAGGGAACTTTCTACTTTTGTGAGACTCAGTGGAAATACTCAGGCCTGCCTTTATGAAGTGTGATGACATTTCCTGACTTTGTCATGTCGAGTGACATATGAAGATTGGCCCCTGGCTTCAGGGGGGAAACAACTGTATAGCACTTGTCTGTAGGCTTCAGATGCAATTCTCTGAAAATAAAGCAGTTGTCCCAATTTAAGCTCATTTCATTTCTTTTCAGAGAAGTTAAATACAGTCATTCTGGTGACAGTGTCAAGTCATCCCTATGTATTATTCTATTTGTTTCATCACAGCTTCTTTTCTCCGGGGAGCTCATTTGTATTCTCTTGCTTTAAGGTCATCTGACTCTTAGTTTGTGTCATGGATTTAAATTTGACTTATCTTTAGTATAAATTAAAATGTTACTGTCACCACCAGACTGAGCCTGGAAACCACAACTGTGGCTATTTAGCAATCTATTTTAAATTTAGGAAAAAAGACCATATACATAAATATTTTATGGCTAATTGCTTTTTGGCTTCAGATCTAGATCTCAGTATTCAGGATAATGCTTACTATTGCTATTGCTGCATGCCATTGCTTCTGAGTATTTGCTGATACTGTGTTTAGGAATGTATTTTTCCTCGTTTGAAGAAACTGCACCATCTAGAAGGGCAGTTTGGCCTCCACTCGGGGTCAAGCATTTGAATCAGCACAGAGATAGTCTGCTGCACATATTTTGACTGATTTTTTAATGGCAACTCTGCTTCTTCCCTTGCAGTGCTATGGGGAAAATTAAAACTTGTAGTAGGCCAGTGTAGTGATTGTCTGAACATATATGTCCAGCTCTAAATTCCAGTATAATTTAATTTTTTGGCACTGATATATGCACTTTCAGTCTGTGTGAAATGGTCTGGGTATCTACAGGAGAAATAATTTTCTAATGAGACTGCTACTAGTGTGGAATCATGGTCCAGACATCAAGGGTGGGTCAACGTTGTTGCCTAGCCTCCAGTGAAGAGGTTGATTTTCCTCTAGATCACCTTCTAAAATATCTACCAGGAAAGCTTATCTGAATGCCCAAAAGAGCTTAAGCTCAAGCAGGTCTGTGCAGGCAGTTTAAACAGACTGACCTGGGTGCAAATGCAGGCTAACACAGCCTGCTCTGGTTAGGCTGCAAAAACACCATGTTATCTGCAATTTGGGGGATTGTCTTTAGATGACCCAACTCACAAAAAGCTTGAGTTTTGTCTCTTCTTTCTCCAGAGAGCTCTGTTCTACACTTGCACGTCCTGTCCCCACCAGAACCCAGCTGTACCTGTTACCCTGCCTCCTTCTGCCCTATAGCCCAAAGCGCTCCCATCCCTCTGAATCTTGTTCCTCTTCCCTGCAGCGTGTTTCAACTCTCTTGAACTCTCCCCGTTCCCTCTCCGTGCTCTGCACCGCTGAGTCTGAAGACAGCAAAGGCTGTCTCTCCCCTGCAAGCAGTGGGAGCCTCTTCTCCTTACAGCGTTCGCCTCCCCGCCAGCTCCCCGGAACGCCTGTGGCAGAGCCGCCGCTGGCCTGGCTGGCCGGGCAGGCTGCTCACACGAGGGCTGCAGGAACCCACACGGGGTGCAGGCCCCCGGCTGGCAGGGTGCAGGCCGCCGGCTGGCAGGGTGCTCCCGCGGTGCGGCGGCTCCGAGCCGGGAGCGCTGTGAGCGGGGCCGCCGTGAGCGGGGCCGGCGCTCCGGGAGGCACCAGCAGCCCCTAGCGGCGACAGCCGCACCCAGCGCCCGCTCCGCCGAGCGCCCCTCTCCGCCTCAGCCACCAGCGGCCGCGTCTCTTCCCCCTGCGGAAAGGGCGTTTCTCCAGCGGCGCTGGCTTTGGACAGGGTTACAGTTCAACACCTCTGCGAGCAACTGTGGTGAGTCTCGCCGTGACCTCGGCCTCCGCCAGGCCCAGAACAGGAATCCGGTACATCCTCTCCTTTGGAGGCTGGAGACAAATTGTTTGATACAGATCACTTCACATGTAATACTCTGACTTTTCCCATGACATTTCTCTCTTTTTCATAGAATTGTAACTGTGCCGCTTTGCGTCACAAGCCTTTTACTAAAAGGATTTGAGTAGTTTCCCTGTCTGGCCGTCGATTTCCCAGATACCATGCTGTGTAAAGGCATTAAGGTGTCAGGACCTTACTGTCCATGGAAATATTACAAAACTTTTATTTACGTGCACACTTTATTAGTGAGTCTTTGAGAAATCCATACACACACAGGACCAACAGAACTACTCCCAGCCTTGTGGGGGAAAACAGCAAAATAATAGCAGGAAAATGCTGGACAGGACAGGACAAACAATCTTTTCTTTAATAGAAAAGTGCTATCCATTTTATCTTTAAATGTTGACAGACATTTATGTGGCCTTATGCTACTTATTTTTCAATGTTCAGTGCTGCATCTGGAAGTCTTAAGAGGAAGAAAGGTTGAGATGTCTTCTGGAAATTATGTGTGTATTTGTGGCATTTGGTGAGGTGTTCTGTTCCTGAGGCTTAGATAACCAAATGACTTGCTCTACTGTAAAACTGAAAAAGAAGCCAAATAGTGTCCCAGCACAGAACACAACCTTCACTGTGTTCTGCTCTGTCCATCCAGGCTGTCGTACATCATTATTTAAAATTCAATTCACTAAATTGATAGATATCATCCTGTATATTGAGGAAATGGAGGGACAGTTATTTACTATTCACATGTAAATTAAGACAATATTCTAAGAAGATACTATCACAAAAAAACTCAGCTAGAGGGTAGTTTTTTTCAGTTTTAGGAAAGATGGGGGAGAAAAAAAAGAAGCACTGATAGGATACCATTGTGAATGGGGCAGTTTGCTCAGCACTTTCCAGACTATGCCTGACTCAAGCTTTCTTTCAGAGTTTGAGTTTTGAGCAGAATACAGAGCTACATTGCAACTATCTTTTACCTGTCCTATGCTTTCCAGAGCGAGTTTTAAAATGGAAAGCAGATAGAAAATGTTATGCATATAAATAATGTATTGACTATTTCATTCAAGGTATCAAAAATGCACTGCTGCATGAGCAGGTGTAGTGATATAGTTCCTTGATTAAGGAAGAACTGAAAAATTGTGAACAGGCAAACAATTATATGTTGTATAATGATCATCTCAGTGGATCTATGCAGTTACTTCTCTGAGATGCCAATTGGGAGCACACCCACTGCCAGCACAATTGGCTGTCATAGCGCTGATGAGCCATCATACAATTACACTGTTTTTATATAGCTATAACATACTGTCAACATGAATGACAGGATCAGTTTACAGAAGAAAAAAACCAGCCTCATTATGTATGCACACATACATATGCAAAGGCATCAGTGCAGGCCATTCTATCTGGGGATTCAGCTGATAAATAACTGAGGCTCTTATCTGGCGATTTTTAAATGTCACTATACCAGCCCAGATGTGTTTTTATCCTTTGACTGCGGGCTGCTTGTCCCTCAGCAGGCTCCGTCCTATGGCTTTATGCGGTTGCCGCTGACGGCGCTCAGGCGTTGTGCATCACCGCGGGAACAGCGCGGCACATCAGCCTTCCCAAACCCACGTTTGATGAAGCCCTTCCGGGCCTCGCAGCGATTCCCCCCGGGCGGCCCCCGGGCAGCGGTGGGGCCGCGGAGGGACAGCGCTGTTTCTCTCGTGTGTTCCGCGCCGCGCACTCTCCTCTCTTCGCAGATTTTCAGCCGCTGTCTGCGCTTCGGCGTGAGAAAACTGCTGCTTCCCTCCCCGGGTTCATCTCGGCTCCATTAGCTGCCGGCGAACAAGCCCCGGGCCCGAATGAGAGGCTCAGTCACGGGCAGGGGACCGCGCTCCGCTCCGGGCTCGGTGCAAGCCCCGGCCGGGCGGTGTGTGCAGGCTGCCGGTACCGCGGGGGCTGCCCGGGAACCCGAAACCCCGCGGCGCCGCTCCGAGCCCCAGCGCAGCCGCTTCCCCGCGCCCCTCTCCCATCACAGCCACAGCAACGCAGCCGGCCCTGCCCCTTCCAGCAGGGAGGGAAGAGGCTGGATTTAAACACAAACATCGCTCCGCCGCTCGGCGGATTATTTTCGCTCTTGTCTGGTGCCTCACTTCCACCCTCAGCCCTCCCCATGCCGGCGGTACTTGAACCTGCCCGCCTGAAAAGTGTGCCATTCCCCATCCCCGACCCCCTCCTCTCCAGGCCAGCCCCGCCGGCCCCCCCTCGCAGGGTCCGGCCGGGGAGAGCCGTTCTGCTCCGCGGGACCCCTGGCCGGCCCGGAGAGGCCGGCTGCGACCAGCGGGGAGGGCGGCGAGGGCGATTCGTTTGCTAGAGAAATGCCCTGTTGAACTTTGAATATATTAGTTGACATCAGTGCGAGTTGGGGCTGCCAGCCCCTAGCTCCCTCCTCCTTCTCTACCTCCTCCTCCTCCGCCTCCTTCTCCTCCTCCCCTCGGTCTCCGATGGAAAGAGTTGAAGCCGTGCTGATAGGAGCCGCCTGGAAGAGACAGCGGAGCGCCCGGGAGGACTTCGGTCCCAACTCCGGCCGCACCGCGGGGACGCTGCCCGCCGCCGCTCGCATGGCCCGAGGCGGCACTCCCTGAGCGCCGGGCTGGGTA